>BJCO01496911.1:0-21199 GCA_018326465.1 Flaveria floridana | reverse complement strand
AAAATAAGTTTAAATGTAATTTAATGTATGATAGATAACTTATCAGACTAATGTTAAATACTATATAGTCCTTAAATATTTGATATTTTGATAATTTGATAAATATATTATAATTGGATCAATTAATTATACAGTAAGAAATCGGAATTGGTGAATAAAAAATTTTATAAAATAAAAATCCACTAAATTAAAGGAGTTATTTTAGAAAGTAATACAGAAACATAGAAGAATTTATAGATTCTTAACACATAATATAAAAGGTTAAATGTAATTTAAGGAATAATACCGTAGAAGTTGAATTAAAATATGGTTAAATGGAATTTTTATGACATAATATAAAAGATTAAATGGAAGCCATAAATTGTAATTTAAATTAGTAAGTAAGTATGATAATATATTTAAATAAATGTCTAATATGGTAAGCATTTAATATATCAAAAAACTAAAAACAAAGATGGTGTAAGATTGTGTCACGTGTCAAATTAATGGTTTAAAAGAATGACACCTGTCTCCAAAAATCTTGTTTTATTAGAGTTTATAGATTTTGAAATTTTTGAAAGTATGTTAAGCGGCGTCGAAGTTCAAACCAAAATTAGAGTACGTCATAATCACTTTAGACTAGCTAGGGCAAGTAAAAACGTTAATCCACAATGAGCTAAACGTTTGCAACTACTTTATATTGATAACAAAGCTTAAAATGAATTCTTAAAGTGTAGTTGGTTAAATAAAATCTAAAATGCACTTTATTAAATGAGAAAAAATAAAAGAAATATCAATAAGAAGACAATACAATCAAGTTTTGTCTAGGGGGTTACTCATTTTACCTTTTTTTATGGCAAATTTTATTAAAACGAGGCTAGCAAGAAACTAAAAACCCCACAACAAATATAAAAACAAAAAAACAGAACAAGAACAAAAGAGAGATACCAAACAGGAGCATCGCTATGAAAATTTCACGATGCACTAAGGAGCAGATGTGATTCTCCTAAACTCGCAGATCTCAGCCTTGTCTCTTATTCTCGACTTTATCCGCAATAAGCAAAGAACCTTTATTTCCTTAACAACCTTTTCTGCACATACTTTCTTTTGATTAAATATGGTTTTATTGCTTGTCCTCCAAATACACAAACAAGCTACTAGAATAATGATACAAGTGATACAACCCTCGAACTGTGAAGCTAATCAATTTCATACATATGTTTGACAAATTACATTGACATAATTTTGCATCACTTGTATCAATGTGAAAGCTATGCAATCACATAGCCTATAATTCAACATGATAGTGTTTCTTCACTATGAAATAACATCTTAGTGATTAACAATAATTTAAACTAAATCAACTTGATTCAAACACTTGGGGACAGAATACATCCTATAGAGACTATCAATTAGAAGAATGGCCACTTGATGAATCAAGCATAAAAATGCTCATATGATTATCATAAGTGTAGCAACCAAAGTAAGATTGTTGCTAATTGCATAATCATGAAGATAATTACATCTAGTTACAGCAAAAGAAAGTAGTGCAAGCAATTTTTACAAACTACTCCAGATGGGATTATAATTTGCTTAGCCAAAACATGCTCCTGATGATGAAATACGACATGTGTGAAATCCGAAACTAATCGTTACCAAATTGAGATTGAATCATTAATCCACTTGGGTGTTATCTACATATTTTTGGGGGGGGGGGGGGGGGTTATACAACAAAAGCCCATTGGTTACACCACTTAAAAGCCCATTTTTTTTATAAAATGGGCGTAGATACGCCAAGTTGTTAGTACGCCCAACTGACCATTTTCAATTTAAATAACCGGAACTTGATTTGATAAACACCACTAACTAAATGTAATTTTATTTTTTCTTTCTAACTACTAGACGTAAACCAACGTGTTGCAGTGATGTTGTTGATATTGCTGGAAATCTACAACGTTCTTTTTATGATAAAAATTATACAAAGACGTAAAAGAAAATTGTTGCAACAATATATTTGAAAATTATAAAATAATATGAATAAATCACATCAATTTATATAAAAACAAAACGATAAAGTTATATTGATTAATTGTACATTTATGCACCGATTATATTTACATTAAAGCATATGATAAGAATCGTTAAATACATCCCATGTAAAGTGAATAATTTACGTTGTGAGGACAAAAAGAAAACTTTATGATCAAACTTATTGAGCCAAAGTTTTGTGATCAGTTTTTAATTTTTTTTATGAAATAGTAAGTTGATAAATATATGTATAGCATGTTAATTAATTAAGGTTTAGCAGCAATATTTATTCAAATTTATAAAAGATAACCTTTGTGGCCAAACTTCAGTACGTATACATTAATTTCATGGTTGCTTTATAAAACAAAATGAAAACTAAACTAGTCATTATTCATTTTTATTAAATATGGCTAAACTTCAAAGTATAAAACTTTTCTGATTAATTTAAAAAAATAATAAATATGATACTTATAGTGTCAAATGAAGATTGATAAATTTATATTGATAACGTAATGTGGACATTTAGTGAAACGGAAAGGCACATCGGCTATCATGAGAATACCTACAACGTCAATTGGGCGAATGTGGCGAATGTATGTAGAACTATACCCTACAATTCGATGATAATCTGTTTGTGTTTCCATTCATCTCTTTACTTTAAACAACTTAGAACACATCTATTTGATTTCGTTTCTATGGTATGTTGCGATCCTCTGTTTCATGTTTTTGAAGTTAAAAAAAAAAGACAAATTGAAATAGAACATCCAAACAAGATGAGCGGTTTTAACAAATAAAATTAAAAAGTTATTAAACTTTTATTGTTTTAGACCTAAAAAAACTTGAGTGCTCATCTAACTCCAATCTGTATTGTTTAAATTTACTTTCTCTCATTCGTTGTCTTCACATCTAAACACACCCTTCATTGTTTTCTCTTTTTTTAGTTTTTAGTTTTTTTTTGTGTTGTTTCATACACATTAAAAAAGTATTTGAAACTACTTCAGGGATAGTTTCTGTAATATGATAAAACAAGAGGAGTAATAAATCTAATTTAGGCTTAGAAAGTTTGTAATATTTATGGGAAATTATTATGAGACGTCGCTATTAATCTTCACGTATAGAGTTGACTACGTACTAAAAAATTAAGATATTTTTTCTAAAGTCAACCTTGACTATCTCAACCATGTAACAGGGTAACACTGTTCTTTTGGACCACTAAATTGTTGGTACTAGACTACTAGAAAATAGCAATTACAAAGCTTTAAATTTTATTTATATCGAAAAAATAAGTATAGTTGTAAAAAAATGTATTTTAGTATAATGACCTTGGTTGTGTGTCGATAGTTAAAGGTGTAATGTGGTATAACTAGCTTATTATCAATTTATCAAAGACTTATGCTGCTCTGAATCCGTTGATTTAATGATAAACTTGTATTTTGATAGCGGGAAAAATTTTATAAAACAATAAACAAGTTTTATAATTGTTTCAGTTAATTTATTTATATTTTTATTTGTTCAAATCAGTTCAGTATTATTATTGTTTGTTTCAATCAGATCATTAATGTTTTAGGAGTGTTTTGATGAGTCCACTCGTATTTTTTTAAATAATCCATAAATATTTTTAAATCACTTGATTTTTTTATAAATATTGCCAACTTTTTAAATATTTTAATTTTTTAAACATAATACGTATTTATGAATGATTTAGTTAGAACATCTTAAAACTTTAATGTGTAGATTGAGACAAAATAATTTATGAGTGACTTTATTGGCAAAAAAAAGTTTATGAATAACATAATTAAAGCAATCTTGAAACTTGATTATTATTTTACAAAAAAACTTCATAGATATGTAATAAACTTTCATAATCGTTCAAATTAAGTCGTTCAAATTTTTTTTGTCTTGATTTAGTCACTCAACTTGAATGAAATGTGCAAATTCTATAAAATTTACCTGTTTAACAGGTTAAAATGGTTATTTTTTAATTTTTTTCTTAAACATTGTCGACTTGATATTAACAATTATTAATTAAAACAAAACTTTCAAAAACAAGACCAATCAAGTTTTCCAAAACAAAAAAGAATTAAAAAATATATGTTTTTCTTAAAGAATTCATTCAAGTCGAACTGTGTTTTCAAAGAAAAATTTCATAAAAAACTTTTTCAAAATAAACTTGAAGGTAGGTTTATAAAAGATTTCTAACAGTGATTAAAAAAGTATCAATGCATCAAATTTCGTAAACCAAACGAACCCAACAAGTAAACATAAAAAATTCATTAACAATTTTTGATCTTTGGATTTGTTTATTAGTTTTGGATATTTACTTGTTGGATTTGTTTGGTTTATAAATTGGATAAATCTAATTAACTGTAACTTTTTATTTAATGAACAGTTAGAATTTTCTTTTCTAAGCTTGTTTTGCAACACTTTGAGTTTAACTTTTTTTTTATTAAGAAATCTACTGTTGTTTGCGATGGATGGCTTCTTTTGAAACCATATTTTTTTAATAACAATATTTGTCCCTTTTGTTTTGGAAAACTTAGAGCGATCTTTTATTTAAATGAACTTTATTTAAATTAATAGTTGTTATTTTCAAATCAACAATCTTATAAAGACAAAAAAATCGAAAAAACACTTTGCTTGTTTAACATGTTAAATATATAAGATTAACATATTCCTTACAACTTGAGTGATTAAATTAGAATTTTTTTTAATTTATTTAATTAAAACTGAAAATTGATTAGATTTGTATGAAGTTCCCTTAAAACATGCCCATTGTTTGGGCCTTAGTTAGGCTTATAGGCCCATGGTTGTCGCAATGAACACACAAGCCGTCCTCTTTCTTGATTTTGCAGAAAATTCAAGTAAAAAGGGGCGAATTTCATCAAGATTTCTTTGGGTTTTTCCTGAAACCAAATGGGTTTTAGGCGTCTTCTCGTAGAGGTTTGTTCACCCTTCATAGATCTAAAAAAAGGTTATTTCTTGTGTGATTTTGAATGTGAATTTGTGCATTTTGCTACCAGATTCATGTTGGTTTGCAAGAATTTGGTTTAAGAGTAAGTTATTGTTTCAGTTAGCTGAAATTTTTGATTGATTTGAACGGGTTTGGTGAATGTATCGCATAGAAGAAGACTTATTAGGGTTTATGAAAGGTTTTGCACTTGTGCCTTACATTGTTCATGATGATTCAGTTGGAGGGAAAAGAAGTTGAGTTTTATTAGGGTTCAGGGTTTATTGTTAAGTTATGAAAGCTGATAGTTGATGGAAGAAGCTTCATTTCTTTCTGTGAAGTTTTTATTTGTCTGTTTCACTATTATGATCTGCACATTCTGAAATAACATCTTGACTTTGGATGTTGAAAAGATTGCTTTTCAATATCATAGTTGATCTGGATGATGAACATTTGATTTAAAACAGTAAGTGAATTGAACAACAGAACAAATATCACTAATGGAATAGTTTTAGGTGTTGAATGAATAGCAAAGTCCGAAGTGATTTTACACACACTGATACCCATATAGTGATATTGCTAAATGGTGGTGCTGATTTCAGATATATCCAAGAGAATATAGAAAGGTGGACTAACACAACATGACTCTTGTTTTTGGAAAAATGAAAGTTGCAAGGTGGGATTATTTTGGGCCACAAGTAGTAATATGTTTGGTATTTTTTTTATCCAGTGCTTTTCACTCTTATATTATGAAGGGGGTAAATGGTTAACGATCACTATACATAAGTTTAGAATGGTCATAAGTTTGAAGTAGTTGTCCACTGTGAAAATATGTTCCGTAACGCTCGTTACCAGAAATTTCAGCACTCAGGTGATTATTGTTTGACATGATTTATCTTTCTGTTTATCAAATATAACCTATGTCACACTTCATTTCAGGTGTCAAGGAAGCATTTGCAGTTGAGGCCAGTTAAAAGCCTATTTCCATGTTCTTATCATACTGCATTAAATTTTGGAGGCAATGCAGGTTCACATTACTTTATTAATTGAATAACTTTTCTATTCATTCATCTCGTTTAAACTGTTTTATTGTATCTCAAGGGTGAATTTTGATTCTAGACTTGGTTTTGAGGATCTACTTTCACTCCCAACACACTGTTTCATCCTATATTGGTGCAGTTATGCTTCAAATTTAGAAACTAGAATTGAAACTTGAATCCTCTTTGATCAAATAAGATCTAGCAAAAGAAATGTTAGGGCATGTTTGTTTACTAAGTTGAATAAGCCGGAAAGAACTATAATTGCTATCCAACATCCTTGATTCTTATTCGGATATCTAAAATAAGTACTAATAAAGTAATAATAACAAAATTGGTGAATCATCTGTACTAATAACAATGTGATCAATTATCAATACTTTGTAATGGTTACTAATCGGAAAATAAATAATTTTGCATTGGGACATTGCTGGAAGGTAGATGTTGCACTTGTTTTAGGACTTTCTTGTTCATGTGCTGTTATTTTATGTTTATTAGTTTGAGAAGTTTATAACCGAACAAGACAAAGTCTTATGTACAGGAATCATCAGTGAAAATCTCGTCCCACGAGCTTTTAACAATCAGGAACACAAAATTCAACATTCTTCATGCTCAGTGATGCTATTAAGGGCATTATACTCTACAGAAGCTAATGCAGTAGAAGTGGGTCCCTCAGGTAGTTTATTTAACTGCATTATTAGGTGTATAATTTGTTTTTG
Source organism: Flaveria floridana (assembly GCA_018326465.1). Taxonomy (NCBI): domain Eukaryota; kingdom Viridiplantae; phylum Streptophyta; class Magnoliopsida; order Asterales; family Asteraceae; genus Flaveria; species Flaveria floridana. The sequence goes on along the minus strand of BJCO01496911.1, from coordinate 14,489 downwards.
AGGAAATTTTACCATCATATAGATCCATTATTTGTTTACTACAGAGGCCGCTAAGAAAGTGCACGATTCATTCAAATCGGTGCTAGAAAAAAGAACAGCACCTCCAAACATGTGGTTGTGGGACTTGATAAAAAAATGTGAAAATCATGAAGACATCAAACTTCTTTTTAATGTCTTGGAGGACCTTCGAAAATTTGTTAGTCATAATCTCGAATCTTTGTGGATAGTAGAATTTAAAAGCTCTAGTGTTCATCATATGAACATCTGATTTTATATTATGGTAAGAAGTAATTTGATAGTATTTAATTTTCTGTCAATTGCAGAGGCTATCAAACCTTCGAATTTTTGAGAATTTTAATGAGAATCTTTGCCGGGAAGTATCGAAGGCATGTGTACGAGTAGAGGCTATCGAATTTGGTACGTTAAAAAACATCAGTGACTTGATATTCAAAATGACATCTTTATATGGTGGGTCCCATTTTTATGAAGCGAGGAAATGAATAAGTGACTGCGGGTCTCATTCTTGTGATCCAATGTGAAGAGAAAAAAGAGATCCAGAAAATGATGAAACGAAGAAAATGATATCAACAAACGACACTCACATCCGTTTATATCATTTTTCACGTTCTATCTTCATATATTCTTCTATCAAATAATTGAGAGACAAAATCTCATTTTTATTTCTTGACTTATGGGCCCGCTAACTGAAAATGTTTATTTAGCATACCAATTAGAACTAAATTGTTTTACATGCTTACAACAGGGAAAAAGACATTATGGAAACACAATGTGTACGGATTGACTCCTAGTGTTGCATCTGCTCACAATATTCTGGTATTTTATTCCTTTTAGATGATAATAAAATCTCTTTTATTTCTGACTTCTACTTGTCATTTTTTGAAGATTTGATGTTTTGTATGCAGTTGTATGCTAAACAACACAATGATGTTAATCTCATGGTGGATGTAATTAAACTCTTGAAAGCAAATGATGTGCCCATACAACCTGGTACTGCAGATATCATATTTAGGTATGTAAATCAGAGACGTTTGTATTTTATATGATGTGAATAAATAAGTGTTCTTCTGAAACGAAGATTTATGGACGATAAACAAACAAACAAACAAACATACCCAGCATATCCCACTCAAGAGCAGGGTCTGGGAAAAATTTATATATGAACAAATCATGTTTTTCTTTAATAACCGTGAGAAACCTTCACTGGGAAACTCACGAGCCCATCGATACCCTGCTAACTGATGAGACCAAATAAAATGTAGCTTCCACTTTTGCGGGGTTAAAGGTAAAACCAGTGGAAGCTAGATTTGTACCTGGGACCTTTGCTATAGGGAACCTGACATGTTAGAATTTAGAAATATACTTCTTTTCGGTCATTTCACACTCTTTTGGATCCCACATGGTTTACAAATGTACTTCATGGACCACAGAATGGAAAAACATAGCATAAACAGATGAAATCTAATCACTACTCATAAATGTTATAAATACATCAATACATCATGTATCATTCTTGCAGTATTTGCTACAACGCGGGGAACTGGGATTTGATGTGCAAGTATGCAAAACAGTTTGTCATGTCGGGATTAAAACTGAGGCGAACTTCATTTGATTCATGGATGACATTTGCTGCCAAACTAGGTGCCCATTTACATTCCTTTCATTATAACAACTACTGCTTTTTTAAGTCATTCTACAATTATTAATATTTAAATTTTAAATGTAATAACATCATTTCCACCGGGGTAAATTAGTCAGGTCCTGGAAATTAAGACGTTTCTGTTTGTTTCTTTACAGGAGATGTTGATAGTTTATGGAAGATTGAAAAATTGAGATCAGGATCGATGAAAACACACACCATCGGTAGCGGTTTATCATGTGCAAAGGTACCAATTGTTTGCATCTTTTTATTTTTTATTTTTTATTTTTATTTAAGTTATTGTGGTTAATTAATCCTTCGTGTTTGTCTTTTTTTAGGGGTTTCTTCTTGAACGCAAACCTGAAGAAGCAGCTGCGATAATTCAAGTCGTTACTCAGGTATTATGTCTATTTAGTTTCTGTTTTACAAGTCCCACACATTTACAAAAATGAAATAATCACTCTGCATAACATTGTCTTTTTACACGTTATTACTCGATGATAGACACTACCAGAGGGGAAAAGACCCGATATAATGACAGAACTTGAGAGGCTGGTCAGCGAATGGCCTCTGGAGGTTATAAAAAGTCGAAAAGACGATGACAAAATGGTAATTCAACACTAACACCATATTTCCCTCGAGAAAATGATTGTTTCGGCTAATTATGTATTTGTTCTAACTTCTAACTTTATTTTGCAGGCCTTAGCTGCTGGTTTGCAAGAAGATATTCCTGCAATGATAGATAGTCTTTCAGGCTTGGGTGTCAAGACAAATTTAAAAGTGGATGATTTGACCAAAATGCCTTTTTGAGAGTTAAAAAGCTCCAAGCTTTTACGGTACCGCAATTCAAGACCGAGCATCATATATATTCTTGCTTGCGGGATTCTTTGGTCCGAGAATCGTCGTTAACAAGGGTTTGTTTTTGACTTTTGTTCTAGATTCAGAATAGAGCTAGTCTTGAAGCAACTGTTGTTATAAGCAGGATAAAACAGATAGATTGTTATTTAAAAATAAAATACAAATTTGCCAATAACAATTGTATTTTGTTGTGGATTCAGTTTTGACCGTTGAGACGTTTGACTAACTTTTTTCTTTTAAAATTTCAGTTTCAATTAGAGGGGCGTATAAATGCTTGATTTAACTTTCGTTTTATATATGATTTAGAATTAGATCATTTTATAATCTGATGTATGTAGTTTTAACCTGCGATTTATACAAATAGCTATTTTTCACGACTTAAACCCCATGATTTTAATATTCTAAAACAAACAATCTTATCTCAAATTTTGATTTCAATTTATAAAATATTATTTGATATTGTGAGTGGCCACTGACCAAGTGGGTTTGTAAGTGCATGATAATGTGATATTGTGGAAGCACAACTCACAAAGCATGAATTGACCATTCCATTAAAGCATTAATTAAAGCCTTTGTTTTTTATATATAACAATTAACATGTACTTTTATATAAAAAATAAGAAAAATTGCCAGCTACAACAGTTAAAAACCGAGTATATTTTTATAAAATCAACTATAATCACTAAAGGAGACAATAATTTATACACACTTTCAGATGTATAATTGCAAGCAAGATTAAAACCAAACTATGAAAACAAAACACAACAAACTACCTTTAACCGAAAGTACTGCTAACATAACTCTTGACAACATTGTTGCAAAGAATCTGCAACACTGTCGGGTTAGTTGGACCCACACAACGCGGTGTCTTGAACTGGTTCAGTGCGGACCCTAACCTGACATAGTGATCTAGAATCTTCTGAAAGGTTCCCCTGTGTAAAACCCGAAGCTCAAGAGGCCCGATCGCATTGACTTTTCTTGAGCTCACATAGCCAGCGTCAACAAACGACTTGTCCAAACAGTTGCAACATTCTTTTAGAAGCTCATCACTTGCATCCCCGCTCACTTCCCAAAAGATCACGTAGTGTCCCGGATCGGTGGTCAGGTCAACTTGGCTTGTGAAGTCAACGACTTCGAGTTTCTCGGCTGCTAGAAGCTTTGCAGCGGCTTCAACCGATAACTGTAAATCTTTTTCGGTGTTTTTGTCAATGTTTATAGTGAGCATTAGGTTTCTTCTACAAACAAACTGTAGTTTTGGTGTCGAGTTATGGAACCCGATTACCTTAACCACATCTCCTAACCTGTATCGATACAAACCTGCAAAGTTGGTGACCACAACCTCGTATTCTTCACCGACTTGGACATCGGTTAAGCCTATCGGTTTGGGCTCGATTGAATCCATCTCATCGATGTCGGTCAATGGTAAGAATTCAAAATACCCGATGTTAGGCAGCACCGCGAAAGATGTCATCTCGGGAGGTAAATCAGGATTGACATTAGCCCCGATCCACCCTTCCGATGACCCGTAATCTGCACTTAGCAACCGTACCCCGCCAGCATAAACCCGGAGTTTTTTCAAATACGGCTCCATCGACCCGGTCATGATAGCATAAATATATTTACAGTTGGGGAACAGTTCTGGGATCAGTCCGGCCCAATCAGTTAAACCCAAACACTTTTTATAAATTTTGTCAGCCAGCTCAGGGTTCGGTGTCAGAACCTTACCCATGGCGGTTCTGATCGACTGAACCGTAATCCTGGCTGACAAAACACCTGTTCTAATGTCAGAACACAATTCTTCCCAAACCAACTCGAATGTCCTAAACGAATGGACGATGCTATGGGCGAACGTCGACGATATAACCTGTATTTCTTCGTGGAAAACGAGTCCACAGAGGAGATGACAGTACAAAGACTGATGAAAATCAGGACTGAAAATGACTTCATCCGGGCTGCAACACGGGGTCTGCATCGCCTTCATCGTTTTCTTGAACTGCGCGCTACGGTACACGTTTGTCGTCGCGGTTCCAGCGAGCAAACCACCTTTGGTTGTGAATTGCTTGCTTCCAAATATGAAACTCAAAGCTTTCCCATTCCCAATAGGAAATGCCCTGAAAACAATAACAGTAACAGTAACACTAAATACAGTTCTCGCAGTTCTCTATTTAAAATTCATTCTGTATCAATCAAAATACCTGTTCCGAAAAGCAAAAGAAGTGCGGTAAATCTGCATTGTCGTTTCGGTCAATTCGTCGTTGTAAGGCACAAACTTGGGCTTCCCTTGAGTAGTTCCAGAACTACAAACATAACCAAACAATTCACAATAAGAACCAAAACACTCAAAGCCAGATTACGAGTTTAAAACATCGGGTGACCGAAATATTTACCTCAATGTAATGGTGGTGATCGGTTTTCCGGTGAGCACAGGGTAGGATGCACCATCAGCAATCTTTTGAATATAAGGCTCAAGATCTTTGTGGGTCACAACAGGAACACAAGAACTGTAAGTTTGGGGATCAAATTTGCCATCAAGATTCCATTTTTTCAAGTATTCTGCTTCACCATTGTCTTTCAAGATTTTCTCTAATGTTTCAATTTGAACCCTTTTTGCATCTTTGGTTAAAGATTCAAATTCTTGAATAACTTTTTCTGAATCAACTTTGTTCTCCATTTTCTTGATTCTGCAATGAATTGGCAACAAGGGTCAATGGAAATTTTGATGAAAATGATGATGACAATGAAGGGATATCAACCATAATATTAAAGAAAAGAGACTGTTTTTTTCATGGCATTGATGTAGTTTGATAGTTAAGTAAATAAAAAAGTTTGTGAAAAAATGTAAATTTTTATGTGATTCTCGTAGCTATCTAACTGAAAAAAGGTTATGTTAAATGAACAAATACCAATATTTTTAGTGAATTTATCACTTTTGTCACATTAGTTATTCCATCTTTTTAAAGCTTCAATACGGGGTGTACAGGGCCGAATGTGAGCATCTACTAGGTCGTATACAAGGATGAACAGGCGTAAACGATGTATAAGGGTTTAATACGAACATAGAGGCATTTATTTATAAAAAATAAAACTCAACAAATTGGTGTATAGCATGTAACACGGAGTTACGTTTACCATACCCATAAAAAATATTTATGTATTGACAGACCAATACATTTATTTATACACACACATAGCAAGAACACTAGATTACAAAAACTTACATATCACTTAAAATAAATGTTTTAAAATAAGAAGACAAATAATAAGTTAAATATCTAAAATTTTCATAGATACCATCAAACAAGAAAGGTAACCAGAGACTTAAACCTTGATAAAGGGGATAAGATCATATTTTATTATCTATTTTTAACATTTTACAAAATGAAAGTTATTGTATTTACTCGAAAAAAAATTCTTTTATGAATTAATTAAGCATATCAATCTATCATTTTCAATGGTGTAACACTTGTAGATAATAAAGCTAGAAAACAAAAATTATTGTTTGAACATTCAGTGAACCTTAAACAGTGAGATGAAATAAATGCTTGCTATATCATAGTTTATAATATGATGATATTACATGTACTTCTACTTATATAAAATAATATTTTTGCAGCACTGCATATACATAATTAATAATATTATACAGCAGCTGCTACAATGATATCATGTTATGTATGCTCTATCTCATAAATCTAATGAAACATGCACACACCTAAATAACCATTAGCACATAGAACACAGTGGAAAAAGCTTCAATGATGATCATGATGATGATGATATGTTAATGATGATGATCATTTGGTGAATTTTTGTTCCATTCAGATGAACATGAGGCAACCAATTCATCAAGAAACAAAAAGATCACACAGCATATGCGAGTGAATATGAACACAGTTGTGATATGTGTATTGTATAGAGAGAGAGAGAGAGAGAGAGAGAGAGAGAGAGAGAGAGATGGTGGAATTACCTTTGTGTTTTGATAGTTGAAATGAGAAGAGGAGCAATGGAAGATTCTTTGTGAGCGGTCATATATATAGACTTTTTGAACATATGAACACAACAAAATTTAATGCACCAACACACTTTATTGTAAAAGAGAATTGTATTAATCGTTATATCTAATAAAAATTATTATTCATTAAATTTATATCTTATTTTTGAAAAGGGTAGAGTTATATCAAAAAGTGTATTTAATCTAAAAAGTCTAAAAGTATTGTGTGCTTGACATGTATTTTTATATTGTTTTAAATAGGTAGACATTTTGATCATTGTGTCTTATACGTTTGTTATGTCAAATATCAGTTTATTGTGTTATATATTTTACATCATTTTCTATATGTATTCATTATTATGTTTTACATTTTAAATCATTTTATGTTATTTTTATTATTATTTTTATAGATTATATAAACTTGTTGTCTTTTATTGTGTTTTACAATTACAAGTACATAATTATATACTTTCATCAATGTATTTTGTAAACTCAATGTTAAAGATAACATAATATGTTATTTTTATCATTGTTTTTATAGATTATATAAACATGTTGCTATCTAGCATTGTATTTTATAACGAAAAGTACACAATAATATTATTTCGACAATTTATTTTTTAAAACTCATAATGTTCAAGATAACACAATGTGTTATTCTGTCATTATTTTTAGTATATCAGATTAATTAGTTTTTAATTTATTATTGTATTTTACATATAGAGATACACAACAATGTTATTTCACTATTATATTTTTTAAATTTTTCATTTAAAAAACATAATAGTATTCAGAAAAACACAATAACTAACAAAAAGACACAATGAGTTACATAATAACACAATTATGAGATACACGCTTAAAAATGTAAAAAAAATTATCTTTGTATATAACAATACTGTACTAGTTTTAAATAAAAAATGCTTGTTTTTATGATATAAAATTTATAAAAAAATAATGGCATACATAAAAGTTATAAACATTTAAAAAAAATTAGAGGAACTTTCAAAAAGTCAAGAAAAATGGTTATTTCTAAAATACCACTCTAATAAATTTATTTTTACAATTTGATCTCAACCATTGATTGAGAAGATAGATAGTTGAGATACCTTATTATACTTTTTAGTTTTAGAGTCTTTTTTATTTGAACATTTCCCTTTTCAAAGACCTCTTACATTTCACTCCCCATCTTTATTTTTATCCTACTCATAAACACTTATTTTATTATTATTTTTTCTTTTTTATATACTCAAAAGCATTCAATGAAGGATGAATACCAACTCATTAGATTTGATGGGTTACTATTACAATCCTTTATAATTTGATGGTAGGGTTTAAAGATGATGAATTGAATGGATAGATGTTTTTAACCATTTCTTTAAATATTAATGATAAAGATAGAGTTGATGAATTTATTATGAATGCTCTAATATATTTATTCATAAAAATATATATTTTTCAAGATCTCATATAAGACATTTTAATTGTAAAAGACGTTATCGTTGTCGTTATCATTGTCGAGCTGGGAGTCTCCTTGGAAGCGGCCTCTCTGTCTCCCAGAATAGAGGAAAGACTAACCACCACCTACCCCTCTCAGACATTACTCTCAGTGGGACTTACAGGGTATGTTTGTTTTTTTTAATTGTAAAAGATGTACTCACCAACTAAAGATCGTCGTTCAAATCCCTCCTAGACTTGTATAATATTTCAAGCTTATTACATCTAAATAAATAATTTACTTATATTATATTACTACCGTTACTAAACCCGTGCATTACACGGGTTAAATAAATAAAATATTAAATATAATGAAAATTTATTAACTACAAAACAATATTCTGAGATAAGATATGATAGAAATTACGTATATGTAAGAACTATAAATAACAAAAGAATGATATCAACTTTTAAAATATATTGTTTTAAACTATTTTGTTTTTTTAAAAAATTAAACATTTTGTTTCAAAATAAATGATTTAAAAATGTCATTTTAAAAAAATTTCTTATTATAACTCTCAGTTTTACTTACTTTTTGTTTATAACAATTTTACTTTTTAAAAAGAACCAATTTTAAAATATTTTTAATTTTTAATTTTTTTGATGTTTTAGAAACAAGTATTACTTTATAAAATTTTATTTCTTTAGAAATACTATTAATAAAATGATTTTTTTCTTAATACTAAAAAAATATTTTAATCTAAAAAATAAATTAAATAATACTATTAATATATAATATGATTATTTAATATGGGCGAGAAGCATCATAATATGATGTTGTGATTTATCATTCTTAGTAAAATTTTTATTACGTTTTTATTTTTGTCTTTTTTGTTGTCTTTTCTTTTATCTTTGATGTTTTTACTATTTTATTGTTGTTTTTGTTTTGTTTTTTTTACCTTAATACATATAAAGACTTCACATGTCACGATTTATTTTTTTAAGCCCTTAATCACAACACTTAGGTGGTGTTTGTTTTTTCTAAAGCAAAATGTGTACAGTATGCGGATCACATCTGCAGATATCTGTAAGAGAAGAGGTGGACCAAACTACTGCAGTCTGCAATAAAAAGAGTGTATGTTTTTTAACATTTGTAGACTTCTAAAATCAACTAGTGGTGGTATACGACGGTGCTGGACGGTGGTGGTGATGGTAGACAGCGGATGGTGGTGGTGGCAGACGGTGGGTGGAGGCGGACGATGGTGGTGGCGGACGATGGAGGTGCGAACGTTGGTGGTGGAGGACGGTGGTGGTGGGTGATAGTGTTTAATCATCTGCAGAATTTAGAAGTGGTTGTGAAAAGTCTGCACAATGCACACCTCGCGTAGAACTTTTTTAATGAAAAGTTTTCAAAAAAACAAACACTGTGCAGACCTTAACGTCTGCGTATTGTCTGTGTGACGCAAACAAAAGAGCTCAGAAAGAGTTTTTTTTAAAAAATCACCCCTTTAGACGCATTTTTCAAGAAAGAACTGACAGATTTACAAGGAAGCAAATTATCAAAATTGTTTATGAATTAACGTATATACCTCTATTTATACCAATGATCATTATTATAACTGGTTAAAGTGAGATACCTATAATATATAAATAATAGAAGGTCATGAGTTTAAGTCTCACTCTGAGCAAAATGCTCGGAGTTGAGCCAACGAGTTTTCTTAGTAATGAGTTTCAACCTGAGGGAGTTGAGGGTGCGGTCTCGATTAGAAAACAAATAGGTGAACCCGATTAAGATAACACATATCTTTCAAATCAGGATCGTATATTTATCGTTAAATAATATACATCTATTTATGACATTTGTAGTTATAAAGGTGAAAGATATAGGTGATTATTTAATTCAAATTATATCATCCGCAATGTTCAATCCACCAACACATTATTGCAATAATTTCATTCCTAGAATTTAATAATATTTCAAGTTTATTACATCAAACATATTTAATCAAACTATTGTCCACCATTAAACTAAAATCCTCAAACTAAGAAAAAACACGTTTATTGCATTCTTTGATATCATTATGCAAGAAACACCCTGGTATATAATGTGGGATTGAGTTATTCTAAAAAGAAGGGAACAAATTAAAAAGGGTGAAAAGATTATTATCTAGAAAATGTTAGATCTAATGGTTAAAAAAATTCGATGACACGTTAATAATTAAAACCTTAAACGACGCATCAGGATTATTTTAATCCTTAACTACATTTTTAGGTTTAAATATTTTTTTTAAATGCTAGCAAATTTAAATACAACATTGGCTTTGTAAAAGATTACACACTAAAAATAAGCGTTTTTTATCTTTAAAATGCGTATAATGTTGGTACATAAACGAAGTTTTCTTACGTTATTTCAGCTCATTGTGTAATATTCGTTAGATAATCGTGTCATATCAGATCATTGTTTAATATTCGTCAGATCATTGTGTCTGATGTTGATCATTGTGTTTTTTATTTTGTTTTTTCTAAAATAGTGACTTTTAAATAATACAATGCTAAAAATATAATTATTTTTACCTTTTTCAGTTCATCGTATAATACTGATCAGGTAATCGTATAATCCTTATCAAAGAAGCTCATTGTGTCTAATTTTAATCATTGAGTCTGGTGTTTCATTTAGTTATCTATCAGGTAATTGCGTAATCCTCGTCAATTTAGAATATTACACGATGACCTAATAAAATTATATAACGAGTTATAAAAAACATGAAAAAACTTGGCTTTTTTATATTAACACTATATGCGGTTTAAACATAAAAAATATTAATTTTTATGGTGTAATATTTAAAAAATAAATAATATCGTATGTAAAAGTTACGGGTGTTAAAAATAATAGAACTTGAGAAAGAAGAACATTTCCAATTTTACAATCAACCTAATCTTAATAAAACGAACACGTGTCAGTATTTGAATCCCTCTCACACTTAGTCTCTACCTATTATAACATATGTAATCATCATAATTCTCCTCATCAAAATTTTTCCGCCTCTCTCTCCTATTAAATAATTATCTTAATTACTAATAATATTATTTAATATTTTTTATATTAAATATTTTTTTATAAAATAAGAAAAAGATTTTTTATTAATGTTATTTCTAAATAAATAAATGTTTATAAGTAATATTTTTCTAAAATATCAAACTTTTTTAAAAATATGATATATTATAAAATTAGTGTTTTTAAAAAGTAAATTATTTAAAAACCAAAAATAATTTAATTTAGGATTTATGATAATGAAATATTTTCAAAAATGATATTTAAATACAGTTTGTTTTAAAACGAAATGTTATTTTTTGAAAAGAAATTAAAAACAAAGTTAAAAAAGGTTGACATCACTTTTTATTACTTATAGTACTTACTCACACGTAATTTCAGTCATATCATATATTGGAATATTATTTTATTTTTCATAAATTTTATTATATTAGTATTTTATTTATTTAACCCGTGTGTTACATGGGTTTTTTAAAACTAGTCTTTTAAATATTTATAGTTGAACCTTTCCCTGTAATGTGATCAAATACAAATGGGACTTTACCTAGAAGTACTCAAATGCTTGATAAAAATGTATCTCCGTGAAAGATTAAAGGTTCAAGTTTAACAATAAACAAAAATTTAGATTTAGTAGAATAAATTATTAGGTGCGTGAATTACCTGTTCTAAAAATATATAATGCTATCAACATATAATTTAAGTTTTCTTTTATGGAGGTGTTGGATTTACCTCCTTGTCTTTGCGATAGGGGGTATGTATGGCACAAGCCAAAAGAGCTAAATTTTTGTTGGATTCTTATTAAAAAAACTAAACACGTTTGAGTTGATGATAAAGAAACAAATCTATTAATGCGAATTATTGAATTAACATAAGATTAGCAGCCTCAAAAGTTAAAACACATTTGCAAACACGACAACGACAAAAAGATATATACAAACACATTTGTATGTGTTTGCTATATTGCAAAGAGGAGGCTAAGAACATAAAAGGACAAACAGAAAGATATGTAAAATCATCATTAATTATAACCAGAATCAAGCCCCAGGGTGCGGGGGCGTAAAATTGTACCAAATAGTACCAATGTCATACTACTGCAGCGACCACCAACATTGAAGTTGCGGTGTGTTAATGTGGAGAAATTAGATTGAGATTTAAAACATAGAAAATTTAACTAAGTCGATCTAGGACCCGAGTGTTGCAATGAACTTGTAAAACGGGTGAAAATAGACGTAAAAACGTTAAACCACACATGCACGTTGCGCCGTTAAGTCACAAAAATTAGAACGAAAAGTAAAAATGTTGAACCACACATGCATGTTGCACCGTGTTAACTTGAAAAACTCAGAACAAAACGTAAAACAGAAATTTACAAAAGATAAAATGTATAAGAGATTAATATCGAAAGTAAAAAAGTTATGAGGTCAAATTGCCAAAAATAAAAGTTTTGGGCCAAAAGTAAAAAAAACTCAAATTTTAAGATAAAATGTTTTGGGTTAGTGTAAAAAAATATTTTTTTAATAAAACACTATATGCATAAGGTACAACGCCTTATTTTTTTTGTAAAGCTAACTTCAATAACAACAAAGCCAAAGGCATACCTCAAATAAAGGCCGCCCGGCAAAAACGAGGGATTACATCAAGTTCAACGGGTATTTACACCACTCTATCCAAATGAGACATTTTTTTCTAGTTCTATGACGAAACCAAAAATATGTGGTAGACTTTATACTTTCCAAAACTTCAACCGGTCTTCTAGTTTTGCGAGTGAAGATCCGAGCGTTTCTTTCGTTCCAAAGCATCCATAAAGTCGTATAAATAATGCCTCGCAACACATCCTTTTGCGCCGGCATTAAAGAATGAAACTCACTTATTTGCAGCAGATCTTGGACAGAAAACGCAAAGAAAGGAGGTAACCGGCACCAATCGACTAATTTGCTCCACACTTCAAAGGCGAACATACATCCTGTAAAAAGATGCAAAGTAGTTTCCTGTCCCGAATACGCAATATAACAAGGTACAACGCCTTATACATAGAGAAGTTAAAAATTAGTATATTATAAATACGCAATATAATCTTTTAAAACCCATGCTTTAAGACAAATCTTGGAATCAACAGTTACATTGAATGTCTTTTACAGCATCAGTTAAATTATTTATTATAATTTATATAACAAAATTACGTTACACGTTTATATTTCCTTCGGAAACAAATGTCAATCAGATTTTAAATAATAATATTTAGAAATTAATTAATTTCTAAAGCTAAAGGAGGGATAATTGTTTTTTTAACCATGTGTTAGTGATATCACGTATTCACGTATGCTTGTAAATGAACATTTATGCTTATAGATGAATCCAACCTTAAATGAATTACTAGTGAGTCATTCTTTGAAAGTTGTTTTATAAATGAATGAACATTAGCATTAGATTTTATTCGTCTAGTTAAACATATAGATATTAACACATGTTTATTTCGTTCATTTAATTAGTTTGTTCATTTATATTTATCGACTTGTGTCTCCAAAAAATAAGCTAAACATTTCCACATTCGAAGTGTTAGTGCATAGTTTTCCATATTCTTATTAAGATTCCTATAAATAGAATCTTTTCACTATAGTGATAGTGTGACTGATATTTCATATGCGTCGTATTTATGGTATTTTAATTTAGCCTATTTTAGTTTTCCCGATTTTAAAATGATTGTAAAGCATACCTAGAGGACAGAGGTTGCTAAATACGCTATTTGATTCAAGTTTCTGTAGCCACTAAATATATCTTAACACATGCTTACATATATAAAGTTAGACATGATGTTTATCCTCATAAAACTAGTGCTGGTTTTAATATCAGGTGCATTTTAAACCCAGCGCGCGTTGTCTTAAAAAACATATAAAGTTAAAAAAATCGTTATTTAAACAATAGAAGAAAACATAGAATGCCCATATTATTCTTAAACTTTTAATATTAAATATATTTTTTTACCATAACCTTACTCGTATAATTAATACATAATTTTTTTTAAACGTGACTTTCCAAAACAACCATATTTAAAAAAGAAAACTATTCATTAATTTTTAGTTTTCTTTTCCCATTGTAAATTAATAAATTATACATGTTACATTCCCTATAAAAGCAAATACACTTAATCTGGGATATATTAATATATTATGGGTCCCATTCTGATAACTGGACCCGCATTTGTTTGATAATTTCCTTCTTCATTGGAAAATTTTATCAAAGTTTTGACTATGATCTCATCCCATTCACTTGGCCAACACTTATTAGATACCCACTTAAAAATTTATTATTATTATTATTATTAAAAATTTATTATTATTATTATTATTATTGTTATTATTATTGTTATTATTATTGTTATTATTATTGTTATTATTATTGTTATTATTATTGTTATTATTATTGTTATTATTATTGTTATTATTATTGTTATTATTATTGTTATTATTATTGTTATTATTATTGTTATTATTATT
>BJCO01496861.1:0-13792 GCA_018326465.1 Flaveria floridana | reverse complement strand
GGGAAGATAAACATGCATCATAATAAGGAACATTCACATACACTATAATATTACTATACAGGGCATCATCATACATACATAACATACATACATCATGCATAAACATGCAACACTATCATCGTCATGCCCAACATAACTTCTAAAGCCTCGACGGCCATCTCACATGCACTTACGGGAACTATCACATCGTCACTTACCCCTGATCTTTTCCCCGAAGGTCAATAATTAAACTATGCCTCTCCTCGTACACAACAACCCTGTTTGGGCGATTGGGCACCCTTCAGTCGCGTGGCCTCCATGCGACTGAACACTACGCGATTGGACCAATGCGGATGAGCACCCATGCGGATAAACACCCAATCATACGAATGGACTTTCTATTGTGTGAATGAACACTATGCGAGTGGGATCCTATGCGACTGAACCCTCAGTCGTGTGATTGGACACTATGCGAATGGACCTGTGCGACTGAGCTCTCAGTCATGCGAATGAACACCTGTGCGACTGAGTACCTATGAGACTGGGCTCTCTGTCGTATGACCTGTCATGCGACTGAACCTCCAGTCATGCGATTGTGCCTCAGTCGTACGATTGAACCTCAGTCGTCCCTCAGTCGTGCGATTGGCTCCCCAGTCGCCTAGCCCTAACTGGGCAGCGATTGCAGTTCATCCCGAACTGCAGTCGCGACTCACGACCTCCAAACCCTTCCAAACTCATTTTAAGCCCAAATTAACCCTCCTAAACCTTAGAGAATCATACTATGACAACATTCAATCACATACACGTCCAAAATCGCACTCTAAACGCACTATATACAATCACACCCAAATGGGTCAAACACACACATTTCAAAAACGGGTTTATATGTGTTCCAGCCCTAAAATATGTTGAAAATAGGTAAATGAGGGGTCCTAGGACTCACACAAAGAAGAAGAAGATGAAGAGCTTCATTTGGACTAGCTACACGACAAATTTAGAGCCCGAACCACCACTTCCTCTCTTTTTTTCTCTTCTTCCTCTCTTCTTTCTCTCTTCTCCCGTTTTGTGGTTGATTTCACAAGTGTGGGGAGGGGAGATGGCTGCCCCCTCCCTTAACATACCCCCA
Source organism: Flaveria floridana (assembly GCA_018326465.1). Taxonomy (NCBI): domain Eukaryota; kingdom Viridiplantae; phylum Streptophyta; class Magnoliopsida; order Asterales; family Asteraceae; genus Flaveria; species Flaveria floridana. Next base: position 12,687 of record BJCO01496861.1, on the reverse strand, counting down.
TTTTGCCCATCTTTCGTGTGTTGGCGGGTTTGGTCCTCCAACTTTGGACTTTACTTCTTTTTCTTCCTTCGTCGGCTACAAGAAAAATATCCGAGTGTAACAAAAAGAAAACTATTAACCATTACAAAATTGGATTCAATTGTAGTGAAATTAATTTTTTCTTTTGTTTAACACTAAGGGAGGCCGGAGGAGGGGGAACTACCATGAACTACCATAAAATCCACCAATCACACACTGAGTGTAACGCCCGGAGATTTTGTCATTTAAAAGAAAAGAAAAGAAAAGAAGTACAAGTAGAGGGGTTAAAGTGTAAATAGGACAAAATAATTTTATTATTTTGTTTAAAAGGTGGCATGGCCGCCAACACTTTCTGCACACCAACTGCTTTGAGCATTTAGAGAGAGAAAGCAGATTTTTCTTCGGTTCTAGCGAGAGAGAGAGCAGCTAAACTCTACTTTGGTAAGTAAATTTTGTATAATTAGCTTGGTTTTGTTTGTGTTTTGACTAAGGAATCGAGAATATATGTTCTTATGTGTATGTGTGTTCGGGTTTGTGTGTTTTAGACACATATAGATGTTCGAATTCTTTGGAAAAGTTCAAGTTGGAATGTTGGAGACTTGAAAGCAGCTAAGGTGAGTTTCTAGACCCCATGTTTTACATGTTTTAAAAGTTTTTGGGGTTGAAAATACATGTAAATAATTTTTATAAAAGTTGTATGTATAACCGTATGTTTTAATGCATGTATGTTAATGTTTTGTGATTATGCATACTAAGTTAAAGCTTAGAATGAGAGTGTAAGGCTTAGAACATGCTAAGATTACGTTTGGGACTGAAAAATGTGTTAAAAATATAATTATTAGTGTTCATGCGCCCACACAGGGCCCATGGGCCTAGATTTTTGCCTTAGAAAGATTTTAAGTAAGGTGATGGTCCACACAGTAGCTTATGCGCCTAGAAAGTGACTTAGAATTACTAAGTGTGTGATGATGCGCCTGAATAGTAGTTCATGCGCCTAAGTGTTTGATGAAACACCCAAGTATAGGGGTGATGCGCCCTAATAGTGCTTATACGCCTGAACAGTATATGCGCCCCAGAGTTTATGAGAAACAGTTAAGTGTAAGATCATGCGCCCAAATAGTGCAGAAACGTCTAAACAAGCCTCATGCACCTTCATAGTGTTAAAGCGCCTAACACTTAGAAAAATTTCCTGAATTTTTGAGAAATCAGATTTTTAGGGTTTTGACCCTAGTTTGACTTAAGGCTTATATGTACCTATTATATGTATGATTATGCTTTGTTCTTATGTTCCCTATGTATATTGATGTATGACTTTACGTGGTGTGTTAACGATTATAAACATAAAGTATTATCATTAAATAAAGAGATAAGATTAATGATAATGAAGTGGAACATAAAGAACGAAAGAAAGAAAAGGCTTGTAAGCATAAAGAAATAAGTATCACAACTCTTTGAGAGTTGTTAGCTTAACTATGTGTTTTATAGTGTGTGATTTTGGCTAACTCATGGGGATTCACACATAGGGAGATCAGTCTTGGTGACTGATCCATAGTACGAAATGGGATTCTTGTCATTCAACCCTGGGCTTTGTGCCAAGATATGATGAGGCTTTGTGCCTGGAATGGTGGCTTCGGGCATGGGTTTTGTGCCAAATAGTAAAGAGGCTTTGTGCCCGGAATGGTGGCTTCGGGCCATAGGCTTTGTGCCAATTAGTAATGAGGCTTCGTGCCCGGAATGGTGGCTTCAGGCCACGATGGGGGAAAAGCTTGACAGGATTTAGAATCAGTAAGAAACGAGCGAAACGATAAAGTATGAAACGAGCGATAAAGTATGAAACGAACGATAAGTACGAAACGAACGATAAAGTACGAAACGAATGATAAAGTACGAAACGAACGAAAGGGTAAAGTACGAAACGAACGAATACGTGTGATAAAGAATAATAAATAAGGTTATACTTTGTTGTATGTATGATGAATGAACACGTGCGAAAGTAAAGAAAATATTTTAAGGGAAAGAGTATTTTTATGTATGAAATGTATAAAGTATTTTGATACATTAAAACTAGAACTCACTCAGCAACGCTGACTTTTATGCATTTTCAGTTGGCATGTAATGGTTGCTGAGGATGGCACGCGGATAGGCTACTTGGCGGGGCAAGACTAGCATCCATTCACGCATATTATTATTGTTGTTTTGTAATGCAATTTAAGGACGATCTTTTGTAGTTTAAACGATGTTGTATTGCATAACAACAATAATTATTAATGAAATAAACGGTTTTTGTTAATGAATTCCGCTGCAATGTTTTAATAAAATGTATATTAGTACGTATGCTAGTGCTATGAATGGCCAACTGTAAGGTCTCCGGGAACGGGGCCTTACAAGTTGGTATCGGAGCCAAAGTTTAAGTGAATTGGGTAAATATTTTTAAAACCTAAACTTAAACTGAAAATGGAACGAAGGTAAGGATGCCAGCCCGAGTAGCTACGTGCCATCAGATTTTTCTTTTGTTAAAGTTAATCGGTATTACGTGCGTGTGCTTGTTGATTTACGTGCTCTTAGTAGATTTAGATACTGATGTAATCAGGATAGGAAATGCTTGGGGTGTGAAAAGTAAAGTAAGTGGCTAATCACAACTGACCACTGTAATTATGGACTTACTATACTCAACATAAACTGAGCTATTCCCTTGAATGACCGTGTTAGTGTTTGAATCTTATAGTGTTTAGAGATGGCTGGAGGTAGATCTTCTAAGGCTTCCAGAGGTGGAGCATGTGATGGACGTGGTACTGAGCCGCGTGCTACGAGGAACCAGGCTAGAGATGCTGAGACGACCCCTGCTGATCCTGAGGTTCATAAGCATGAGGGCGTAGATGAGAGTGCGAACTTAAGGGCCTCGGTGAAAGAGGCAGTAGTGAAGGAAGTTCATCAAGTCATGCAGACGATCATGCCATCTGTAGTGACTGAAGTGATTAAGGCTGTAAGAGAGGATAAGATAAAGGAAAGGAGAAGGACCACTAGAAGAGAAGGTGGAGAACAACCAGAGACTGAGACAGTTATCTCAAGTAAGGAGGAGGAGGAAGAAGCAGTGCAGGAGACTGCACGAGGCTGTAACTATGGGGCATTTCAAAGATGCAAGCCCCCGACTTTTGATGGAAATGGTAGTGCTGTTACTGCCCACCGCTGGGTACGTGAGATGGAAGTGGTTTTAGAGATTAGTGAGTGTCGTGAGGACCAGAAAGTGAAGTTTGCCACTCACTCATTTGTAGACTCAGCATTGTGCTGGTGGGACAATATTGTCCAGGTGGAGTGTAACAGGGCCATTAGCAGGATGAGGTGGCTAGAGTTGAAGAAGCTGGTGATTGAGAAGTTCTGTCCTCACAGGGAGTTAGACAAGATCAAGAGGGAGTTCACAAGTATCGAAGAAGATTAAGAAGTACATCCAAGGATTGCCAGCTGATGTTTGTAGGCACTTGATTGCTACCTGACCAATCGCTTTCAGATTGGCGGTGGATTTGGCTGGGAGGTTGTACGATAAGAGAGAAGTGGCGGTGGTCGAGATGAAGAAAACACATGGTGGTGACTAGAACGGGAATGGGAAGAGGTTTGGACGTGGTGGTTTCACTCCAAACACCAAGAGGATGAAGGTGGATGAACGTAGGGTGGGGTTATCAAGTTCAGGGATAAAAAAGTGTGGTAAATGTTAGAGAGAGCACGTTGGTGAGTGCAAGTGGGGGATGAAGGTGTGCTTCAAATGTGGGAAGCCTGGTCACGTGATGAAGATGCGTGGACTTATACGATGTTATAACTGTGGTGAGGTGTGAGCAGAGACTGTAAAAAGCCAAGGGCCAAGAGTTCTGGGGCGAAGAATAAGCCGGAGGATGGAGGACAGAGGGCAAGTGCTAGATCCTTCACGATGACACGGGAGGAGGCCAAAGAGGATCCCGATGTCATGTCAGGTATGTTTCTAGTAAACCAAAGTTGTGCCTCTGTGTTATTTGATTCTGGTGCTACTAAGAGTTTCATTTCTACTGCTTTCTATGCTAAGTTGCCTGTTAGTAGTAGGAGTATTAATGAACCATTTGATGTAGAAACTGCTATTGGTAAGTCCACTAGAATCTCTGATGTGATAGAAGACTGTGACATATAACTAGAGGGTCATAGGTTTCCTACTAAGTTACATGTGATGCCCCTAGGTGGATTTAATGTAGTACTAGGGATGGATTGGCTAGCAACCTATGAAGCAAACATCGTGTGTTGCAAGAAGATGATTCGATTAGTGGCTCCCGATGGAAGTTCGGTGACGGTCTACGGTGATCCGTCAACTATGGTTCCAAAGGTGATTTCAATGGCGGTGGTAGAAAAGTGCATGACACGTGTATGTAGTGCTTATCTGGCCTACATAAAGGATATGGATGCGTTAGGACCACAACTATCCAACATACCAGTGGTATGTGACTTTTCGGACGTGTTTCCAGAGGATTTTCCAGGAGTGCCACTCGATCGTGAGATTGAGTTTCAGATTGATCTGATACCCGGTGCTCAACCTGTTGCCAAAGCACCATATAGATTAGCTCCGACTAAGATGAAGGAACTCATGGATCAATTACAGGAGTTAATAGATAAAGGATTTATTCGATCGAGTATCTCTCCATGAGGTGCTCCAGTCTTGTTTGTTAAGAATAAGGATGGTAGTATGCGGATGTGCATCGACTACCGAGAGCTAAACAAGCTGACGGTAAAGAATCAATATCCATTACCGAGGATTGATGACTTGTTTGATAAGATCCAAGGTGCCAGTTGGTTATCGAGGATAGACCTTCGATCTTATTACCATCAGTTGAAGGTGAAGGAGCAGGATATTCCTAAGACAGCTTTTCGTATGGGTTATGCACACTACGAGTTTCTCGTTATGTCTTTCGGTTTGACTAACGCACCAGCTGCCTTTATGGATTTGGTGAATCGAGTGTGTTGGCCCATGTTAGATAAATCAGTGATTGTGTTTATTAATGATATCCTAATTTATTCAAAGAGCAAAGAAGAACATGCCGGTCACATTTGGGAAGTATTGGAGACACTTAGAAGAGAGAAGTTATATGATAAATTCTTTAAGTGTGCTTTCTGGTTGCGCGAAGTACAATTTATGGGTCACCTAGTGAATGTTGAAGGAATCATGGTGGACCCGGCGAAGGTTGAGGTGGTGATGCAATGGAAGTCTCCAAAGATGCCATCCGAGATCCATAGTTTCTTGGGTTTGGCGGGTTATTACAGGAGGTTCATCCAGGACTTCTCCAATATAGCCTCACCATTGACTAAGTTGACTGGCAAAGATGTGAAGTTTGTGTGGGGTCGGGAACAGGAGTATGCTTTTGAGGAGTTAAAGAGGAGATTGACTCAAGCTCCTATCTTGACATTACCCGAGGGGGGTGAAGACTTAGTGGTATATTTGGATGCTACTTATTCGGGACTAGGTTGCGTGTTGATGCAGCGTGGAATGGTAATAGCCTACGCATCCTGATAGTTGAAAACCCATGAAGTCAACTACCTTACCCATTATTTAGAGTTAGCGTTTGTGGTTTTCACGTTGAAGATTTGGATGCACTACTTTTACGGGACGAAGTGCACCATCTTCACGGACCACAAGAGCTTAAAGTATTTCTTTGAGCAAAGGGATCTCAACATGAGACAGAGGAGATGGTTAGAGCTCATCAAAGATTATGACTATGAGATTCATTATCATCCGGGTAAAGCCAACGTTCTGGCCGATGCCCTTAGCCGAAAGGAGAGACCCGAGCCGATTCGGGTGAAGACTTATCAGTTGGTTATGACCGCAGATGTGATGACACGAGTGAAGGGATTTCAAGAAGAGGCATTGAAAGAAGATTGCCTTAACTCTGAAAGAATGAGGGGACTAGTCACAGAGTTATGTGAGAACACTCTCAGTGTTAGGACCCGAAATGGACAAATGTGGGTCTCTCATTCTGGAGATCTACGAGGGCGAATTATGGATGAGGCCCATAAGACTCGATACTCTATTCATCCTGGTGCTACCAAGATGTATCAAGACATGAATAAATATTATTGGTGGTCGGGAATGAAGTGTGACGTGGTGGAGTATGTGAGTAGGTGCCTTACTTGCATACAAGTGAAGGCGGAACATCAGAAGCCATACGGGAAGATCCAACCGTTGGATATACCCGAGTGGAAGTAGGAGCACATCACTATTGACTTTATAACAAAGCTACCTCATATGGCGAGGGGGTACAATACCATTTGGGTGATAGTTGATCGTTTGACTAACAGTGCTCACTTCCTACCTATCTGCGAGACGTATTCATCTGAGAGGCTGACGGATCTATTCATTAAGGAGATTATAGCTCGTCATGGTGTACCAGTGTCTATTATGTCGGATCATGACACCCGATTCACATCGAAGTTTTGGAAGAGATTCCATGATGCGATGGGTACGAGGCTACACATTAGCACGACTTATCACCCTTAGACAGATGGTCAGTCGGAGAGGACGATTCAAGCGCTCGAAGATATGCTTCAAGCATGCGTGATCGATTTTGGAGGAAGTTGGGATGATCACTTACCGTTAGCAGAATTCTCATATAACAACAGTTATCATGCCAGTATTGGTATGCCACCTTACGAGATGCTATACGGTAGAAGGTGTAGGACACCCGTATGTTGGGGTGATATTGGACAGAAAGAGTTGGGAAGCCTTGAGGTGATCGAGGCTACAACTGAAAAGTTGGAAAAGATCAAGGCCTTTATGAAGGCGGCGAAGGATAGGCAAAAGTCGTACGCCGACAATAGGCGTAGACCGATCGAATTCAAGGTGGGTGACCGAGTTATGTTGAAGGTCTCACCTTGGAAAGGGATTATCCGGTTTAGAAAGCGAGGTAATCTAAGCCCGAGGTATATAGGACCTTTCCGAATCATCGCACGAGTAGGAGAGGTAGCCTATAAATTAGAATTGTCTGATGAGTTAAGTGGAATACACCTGACTTTCCATGTATCTCATATAAGAAAGTGCCTAGCTGATGAAGATATCATTGTACCACTGGATGATATCAAAGTGGATGAACGACTCAATTACGTAGAGCAACCAGTGGCAATCATCGATCGGAGGGAGAAAAGGTTGAGGGATAAAGTAGTTCCACTGGTACGTGTGCAGTAGAAGCATAGAAAGGGTTCAGAGTCTACGTGGGAGACTAAGGAAGAGATGAGACAACATTACCCACAGTTATTTGAAGAATAACGGGTTTTGGGGACGAAACCTCTTTAAGTGGGGTGGACTTGTAACACCCGGAGATTTTGTCATTTAAAAGAAAAGAAAAGAAAAGAAGCACAAGTAGAGGGGTTAAAGTGTAAATAGGACAAAATAATATTTTTATTTTGTTTAAAAAGTGGCATGGCCGCCCACACATTCTGCACACCAACTGCTTCGAGCATTTAGAGAGAGAAAGCAGATTTTTATTCGGTTCTAGAGAGAGAGCATCTAAACTCGACTTTGGTAAGTAAATTTTGTATAATTTGCTCGGTTTTGTTTGTGTTTTGACTAAGAAACCGAGAATATATGTTCTTATGTGTATGTGTGTTCAGGTTTGTGTGTTTTACACCCATCTAGGTGTTCGAATTCTTTGAAAAAGTTTAAGTTGGAAAGTTTGAGACTTGAAAGCAGCTAAGGTGAGTTTCTAGACCACATGTTTTATATGTTTTAAAAGTATTCAGGGCTGAAAATGCATGTAAATATTTTTTTTGTAAAAGTTGTATGTATAACTGTATGTTTTAATGCATGTATGTTAATATTTTGTGGTTGTGCATACTAAGTTAAGGCTTAAAATGAGAGTGTAAGGCTTAGAACATACTAAAATTATGTTTAGGACTAAAAAATGTATTAGAAACATAAGTATTAGTGTTCATGCGCCTTCACAGGGCCCATGCGCCTAGATTTTTGTCTTAGAAAGATTTTAAGTAAGGTGATGCGCTCAAACAGTAGCTTATGCACCTGGAAAGTGCCTTAGAATTACTAAGTGTATGATGATGCGCCTGAACAGTATGATGATGATGCGCCTGAACAGTAGTTCATACGCCTAAGTGTTTGATGAAACGCCCAAGTATAGGGGTGATGATCCTCAATAGTGCTCATGCGCCTAAATAGTATATGCGCTCGAGAGTTTATGAAAAATAGCTAAGTGTAAGATCATGCGCCCAAATAATGCAGAAACGTCTGAACAAGCCTCATGCGCCTGCATCGTGTTAAAGCGCCTAACACTTAGAAAAATTTCCTGAATTTTTGAGAAATCAGATTTTTAGGGTTTTGACCCTAGTTTGACCTAAGGCTTATATTTACCTATTATATGTATGATTATGCTTTGTTCTTATGTTCCTTATGTATATTGATGTAAGACTTTACGTGGTGTGTTAACGATTATAAACTTAAAGTATTATCATTAAAGAAAGAGATAAGATTAATGATAATGAAGTGGAACGTAAAGAATGAAAGAAAGAAAAGGCTTGTAAGCATAAAGAAAGAAGTATCACAACTCTTTGAGAGTTGTTAGCTCAACTGTGTATTTTATAGCAAGCGATTTTGGTTAACTCATGGGGGTTCACACACAGGGAGATCAGTCTTGGTGACTGATCCATAGTGCGAAACGGGATTCTTGTCATTCGACCCCGGGCTTTGTACCAAGATATGATGAGGCTTTGTGCCCGGAATGGTGGCTTCGTGCCATAGGCTTTGTGCCAAATAGTAAAGAGGCTTTATGCCTGGAATGGTGGCTTCGGGTCACGGGCTTTGTGCCAATTAGTAATGAGGCTTCATGCCCGAAATGGTGGCTTCAGGCCACAATATGGGAAAAGCTTGACAGGATCTAGAATCAGTATGAAACGAGCGAAACAATAAAGTACGAAATGAACGATAAAGTACAAAACGAACGATAAGTACGAAACGAATGATAAGTACGAAACGAAGGATAAAGTACGAAACGAATGATAAAGTACGAAATGAACGAAAGGGTAAAGGTGTGATAAAGAATAATGAATGAGGTTGTACTTTGTTGTATGTATGTTGAATGAACACGTGAGAAAGTAAAGAAAGTATTTTAAGGAAAAAAGTATTTTAATGTACGAAACGTATAAAGTATTTTGATACATTAAAACTAGAACTCACTCAGCAACGCTGACATTTATGCATTTTCAGTTGGCAGGTAATGGTTGTTGAAGATGGCATGCAGATAGGCTACTTGGCGGGCCAAGATTGGCATCCATTCACGCATATTATTATTGTTGTTTTGTAATGCAATTTAAGGATGATCTTTTGTTGTTTAAACGATGTTGTATTGCATAACAACAGTAATTATTAATAAAATAAATGGTTTTTGTTAATGAATTCCACTGTAATGTTTTAATGAAATGTATATTGGGACGAAGGTAAGGATGCCAGCCCGAGTAGCTATGTGCCATCAGGTATTTCTTTTCTTAAACTTAACCGGTATTACGTGTGTGTGCTAGTTGATTTACGTGCTCTTAGTAGATTTAGATACTGATGTAGTCAAGATAGGAAATGCTTGGGGTGTGAAGAGTAAAGTAAGTGACTAATCATAACTGGCCACTGTAATTAGGGACTTACTATACTCAACATAAACTAAGTTATTCCCTTGAATGACCATGTTAGTGTTTGAATCTTATAGTGTTTAGAGATGGCTGAAGGTAGATCTTCTAAGGCTTCCAGAGGTGGAGCACGTGATGGATATGGTACTGACACATCACAAGTATCCTGAACTATCTTGAAACACTTAAAAAGTTGGAATGCAACCCTGAACTACCCTGGAACTTTTATTTTAATATTAAAATAATTTAAAAGAAAATTAACCTTTATTAAAAAATAAAAATTACAATAATTCAAAAAATAGAAAATACAAATACAAATACAATAAAAAAATCCTAAACAAAAAATAAAAAATACAAATACAAATACAATAAAAAAATCCTAAACAACATAATACTGAAAATCACAAGGTTAATTATATTTCTCCGTTATTTTTTGTTTCCGGTCCAATATTATTTGCAACATTGAACGGCCGAAAATAACGACTATAAAGCCGTTATTTTCTCGGCAAGACTCGGCTACTACAACCTGAAGAAAACAACCCGCCTAGTACCCGCACGAGGTGGCGGCGGTGTACCCGGGTTGCATTCATGGATATTAACAACGGCCTTTGCTCTACATGGCTTATGTATGTTCTTGTATTTACATTAGATTAAAAAACTAATAACTTTTACAGACCATTAGACCATATCTAAGGTTCTAGTACTTGAAAATAAGAGTTTATATACTAAACGTAAATATATAAATTTAATTTAAAATTTGTTGTTAACTATATCTCTGCAAAATAAAATAAATATGTTCCTTATACGTGGAGAAACTACCCATCACTAAAATTTTATGCTTTGAGTGTGAATACTATTATTAAAACAGATGTATCAATATGTAACATCACGATCTAAAACGACATCATTCTGTAATGGTAGACGAAATACATGTACAAAATCAAACTTTTACAACCATGATATATAGCCCAAGAAAAACCAACAAAGATAAAATGGAAGTACAGACCTAGCACTGACTATGGACAATTTAATTTGAAGAAGAAATCTAAAGCCCAGAAGTGAGCAACTCTTCAAGTTCTAACACGAGTATCTAAATCCATGGCCCAAACAACAAAACTACTATCTTTAAAATTCATAGCTATATCAAGATCTTGTTTAAAATCAGTCAACCATTTTGTAATTGTCTCAGCTCAAGCAAATCTGTGAAACAATTCAAAGCCAATTCAAGTCATATACATTAGAAAAAAATATGTATATATACAGATACAATCCACAAAAATTGATGTAATTTAAAACTCAAACTAACCAAAAAAAACCTTTTTTACAGCTTAATTACCTGCTCATATTTCAAGTAGGTTTATATATTGACCCGATGAGCCTTATTATGATCATTGCTTGCTTGTTGACCCAATTGATGAATGTGTGGCTTCAATAGAAAGTTTGTAATAGGTTATAGTGCATAACAAAACAAATAAACATATAAAATTATAGCTTACCGGATGATTAACAATGTGAAAACCAGAGGTATTCCATCTTGGATTACATAACTATTTCCGAACCAATTGACAAAATCGCTAACCAAAAGGATTTGACCTAGGAGATAGCATTTGCTTCAAAAGCTAAAAGTTACCTTGTTAACGGAAGGCACGTATTCGGACTCAAGCTAACTATCCTTGCGTACACAAACCCAGTGTTGGGCAATACCTGGTTTGATGGTATATATCAATTTCCCGTGATGAAAACAAATAATATTCAAGTAATAATATAAAGACCTCAACCATATGGATCTAAATGTTTTATGTTTTCAAAATACACTTTGGGCTAATTTTTTAAATGACCTATATAGTATGTCGATTGCAATTTCCATGTGTATGCAACATGCATATCAAAATGTAACAAGCCCTTATAATTTCTCTTCTATCTTGCTTTGACATTCAAAATTTTGATTTTGAACTTTTTTCTGCAGTTAACTGTTAACATTAAGCTTAGTCCCTTGACAGAAAACTTTGTTAATGAGGCTACAATCCGAAAGAGAAAATGAAAGTCAAAAGGAGAAATATAACATCATCTGAATCTGAAGAACAATTCGAAACATTTTCATTACCATTATCATCTTTTGCGTTGCTTTTTCTTCGTCGTAATATCTACTTCACTAACTGATATAAATCCATTTAGAGAAGATTTAGTAGTCAAAAGAGCTATGGCATCATATGTAGATGATGATACATGAGATATGGTATTACAATCGGTACCAGATCTGAGGCATGACTCATGAGCAAATCATACACATCAATGGATAAGCACCAAACATGACTAAACTATACAATAAACAACATATAATAACAAGAACATAGACATTGAGCGAAACATCAAAACATACCAGAAAAAGAAAAGGCAAAACTCTAAAACCAAACCCTTCTTGAACAGAATAGGTATTTAATTACCTCAAGATTTAACAACTATAGAGCCTTTTCACTTTGAGATTTGAATTGCCATGCCCATTGCACTTTGACTGTGCACGGAAGCCATTTTCATGCAATTTAAGGTTCTGGAGAAGAAAAGAAGCAAGGATGACTTTCCTCTTAGGCAATGGAAGAAGATCACGGGTGTAGAGAAGCACTTGGAAGATCAATGGTGAGGTTATGGCACATGTTCTTCCATCAACAAGTGCAAAGGATTATGTAGTGTTATTGGTAACCGTGGATCACTAGTTTGTAACATATGCATAAAATATTGTACATCTCTTAATTTTAAGAATTGTTTTTAGTAAAATGACGTCTTTACTCTTCCTATATGCTTATTAATATAGAATAGATATGTATATATGTGTATATATGTATGTATGTATGTATGTATTGTATGTATGTATGTATATATGTATATATATGTATGTATGTATGTACGTACGTATGTATGTATGTATGTATGTATGTATGTATGTATGTATGTATGTATGTATGTATGTATGTATGTATGTATGTATGTATGTATGTATGTATGTATGTATGTATGTATGTATGTATGTATGTATGTATGTATGTA
>BJCO01496803.1:0-15534 GCA_018326465.1 Flaveria floridana | reverse complement strand
TTCTAAATCATTGCTTTTGTAAATGAACAACATTATATGGATAATTTGTTCATGAGAAATTACTTGTTTTATTATTTAAGTTGGTTAAGTAATATCAAACAAAAGTGTATTGTATTTTATAAGATTAAAAGGGTTTTAATTTTATAAAAAATAGAGTTCAAGAGTGGATCTTTTATAAAAATTCAAATGAGAGGGAAACCCTCTAGTGGGACCATTTTTTCAGCCGCCCCTTGGGGCATGACAGGTCTCTCATTAGTTCTTGGTTCATGCAAACTTGATTCACTTGAACACTCTTCTACCAATACACCTTTCTCTCACACACACAAAGAAAAGGAAATTCTCTCATTCCTCTCTCTAAAATTCGGATTCTAGAGCTGAAATACAAGAGTTTTTTCATCCTTCAAACAAGTGTTATTGGCTGGAAAAATCAATCTTGAAGAGGGTTTTTCAAGTTGGTGTTACAAGACCTAGCAAGTGGGTGTTTGAAGGAAGCTTGGGGTATCATCTCTTGAGGACTTCTACCTTAAGGTTTTGACATTCAAACATCATCTTCTAGCCTCCATATCCACGGTTCTAAAGGTAGTATATGTGGTTGATATATGTATGTTATGATAGTTTGTTCTTCCATATAAAATGATCCTTGTTTTGGGTTTTGATTTAACATATGTATATGATACATAAACTCACGTTTTGAACATAAAATCCGTTGCGTTTTACATGTTAAATGGTTAATGTGTCTTTGATAAACATCTACAAAACACAACAGATCATCCTTCCCACATTTAAATCAATGGGATTTCAAACCTTTTGTTTTGCAATTTTGAACAGGAGTTTGATCAACTACTCTATCTTCCTCAGATTTAGTCACATGTGAATTAGAACTGCTACACATATCATATGATTCTTTTAAATTTTCTTTCAAGACCTTAATCTTAGCAGATTCTGATTCATTAATAATTTTAATCTCTGACGAAGATGTCCTTTTTGTTTCGGTTTAGAAATCCAAATTAGGTTAAAAGATGAGATAGGATGAGAGAGAAACTTTTCAAAGCAATTTGAATCTATAAGTCTGACTGAAGCTTCAGTCGAACATGCATCATTTTCATTAACAGAAGCATTGATAACATTTGTAATTGAGTTAGAAACATCTGATGACAAAAAAATGGAGTAGAACTGCAACCATATAAGCCATTGTCTGAAACTGACTGCTGGGATACAAAACTATTTAAGCTAGTGTCTTTCAAAGACTTTTTGGAATCACAAAAGCTATAACTAGAGTGCCCAAACCACTACTGCTACCTTAACCATAATCCTCTCGAATCTCCTTATAATTCACTCCCTCTAGACCTGCATACAAATTGTTAGTATTATGCTGAATTAATTCATTTGTTGGATGAGGTAAAGGCATAGGTGAATAACAATAAGTACTTGAAAGAGGATAAACATGAGTGGTTTCGTTACATCCTAACCCTGTCTTAATTCTAGCTCCCCCGTTGCTTTTTGCAAAGATCCTCATGTTTTATCCCTGATATTGTCCATTTTTCAAGCTTGGTTTTTAATTTGCTTGTTTCAAACTCAGCAAGAGCTACATGTTCAGTTAATGAATCTATTTTGACATTTCTTTCCAAAAGATTTCTCTTTAAATGCTCATTTTCTTTTAAAGCTTCATTTGATTTGATAAAATACTACTCATTTATGTTAAGTTCCTTCTTTATTTGTTTTAGCTCTTTTTCATTTTCTAATAACAATCTATTAGCTTTATAAACTGCAAATGATCTAATTTTGTACGGAGAAGAACACATGTCTTGAATTACTTCATAAGGAAGACCAATAACCACTTTTTTGGAAGCTAGGGCCTTTTCACAATGACAGACTAGGGTATTCTTCTTCTTTTCTTCCTCCTCCTGCTCCACTGCTTTCTTACTTGCCCTCTTATCTTCATATTCTTCCTCCTTCTGCTCCACTGCTTTCTTACTTGCCCTCTTATCTTGACATTCTTCCTCCTTCCCTTCTTCACTTACTCCCAGCTTAACCTCCTTCTTGTCAACCTGTTCCAGCTTTACATACTCATCAGCTTTATCAACTTTCATTTCTTTGACTTTCTCAACCACCATTTCTTCATCATGACCCTGTTGTTGAACATTCTCATCACAATCATTTCCCATGCTCTCATTCTTAAGTTCTATGAAATGGTCAAACTCTTCCACTAAATCCACATCCCTACTCACCACCTCAGCTACTAACGCATGATTGATTTCTTCCTCAGTTTCTTTAGTCTCTGCACTCTAGTAGAAGTTGGAAATCAAAGCTTTTTCTTTCTTTTGCTTGGATTCCTCCTTTTCAATGATCGGGATAACCTTTGAAGTTCTAGATGTTCCATGTTCAGTGATGATTGGAGATGGACATTCTCTTTTAAAATGCCCTAACTGTTTGCAGTTGAAACATCTTGACTTTGACTTATCAAAACCAAGCTTAGAGTTTTGGTTTTAATTGCCAAAGTTTTTCCTTCTAGTTCACTCCATTAATCTCCTTGCATGTAGTGTGAGCATTGTCATTTGCCATTGAATATCACTTTCCTCCAAATCATCTAGATCCACCTGATACATGTCCTCTACAGTCATCCCCTTACCCTTGATCTCCCCCGCAACTAAAGCTTCATAACTGTAGACAAACATTCCAAACAGTGCCATGGTATTAGAAGGAATTTGAGTGGTGATAGATGTCTTTGAGCTTGAACCGACACTTGTAGATCCACCACTTGCCTTGTTTGATATAGCGAGTCCTGTAGATCCACCATAAGCTGCACCATACATAGTCGAGTTTGCAGCGGATAAGATCAATGCACTGTTTTATGGATATACTATGGCTGGCACTAAGGATTGATTGTATTCCCTTCTCCTTAAATCTAGATTAAAAGATTTTAGTTTGTTGATTACATCCATGAGCTTGTAATCAGCAAAGTTTCCCTCCTGCTTCAGCATCCTCACTTGTAAGCTCCATTGGGGTGGAAGAGAATCTAAGAGCTTGGTCACCTGCTCATGATTACCCAACTGGTCATCATATTTCTTGAGAGTGCTCGAGACTGACAGAAATCGATTAGTAAGATCAGTAAGGCTTTCATTCTTATTTCCAACAAATGAATTAAACTCCTTCTCAGCTTAGGCTTTCTTGTCCTTCTTTAAATCTTCATTTCCATCGTAGAATTCACATAAGGCATCATACAAATAATTTGCACTTGTGTGTTCAGCAAAATGGTTGTATATGTCTTGTGATAATCATAATGTCAAGGCCCCGAAAGCTTTATGATCATGATCAATTAACTTAATGTCTCTTTCAGAAAAGGTTGAGGAGTCAATGTTCACCCTGGTCTATTCACCAACAGTCACCGTTGGAGTGTGTGGACCTTTCATTATAGATTCCCATTGATTGTGATCTGTGTAATAGAAAAAGGCCTTTAAGCATCGCTTCCCATCCTTAAAATTGTCTCCATTTATAAGCCTCGGTGACCTATTTGGTGCAACACTCTCCAAATCAGAAATTGTAATGTTGGTTGATGTCATTTTCTAAATAATGAATAGATTCGTTGAACTTCCGTAGATTCACTGGTAAATTCGCGGCAAATTAGCTCGTAAATTTACCTGTAGTTTCGATCGGCAAATGGGCAGCAGTTTCGCTTGAAAAGTGCTATAAAACTTCTGGTTTCGCTCACTATTTCACTGAAACTAGTAGAACTTTCGTTCTAATGACAATTTCGCTGCACTTTCGCTTGTTTCCTTGATCAAGTAAGGTGAACTTTCGTTCAAAATATGTAGTTTCACTGGATTCCAAAGAAAATTCAGTAGATCCTAGAAAATGGTAGTTTCACTGGAACAAAGCTAAATTCGCTGGAAGAATTTATAGTTTTGCTGGAAGCAATGAAGAAGCTGTTTGAACAGAAAATCACTCAGATCACTATGAATTGGTGATTGGATGATTGGGATAGCTTCCTATGCTCAAACCAAGTATTTTTCAAAAGGGTTTCAAGCTAAAAACACACTCTACTGATCAGAAATGAATGAAAAAGTGATTTTATCTCAAACTCTTCTAAAACCCAACAAATCAACAAATCAAGAGAAATAAGGCTTTGATACCATATTGTTGGTCCATCAATGATCGAAAAACAATGCAAATGACAAGAAAACACAAACAAACAACACTGAAATCAGTATCTAATCACTAATTTGTAGAATGAGTTTCAAAATATATCCATCATAACCAAAACTTGAATCAAACACAAAGAACAAGGCTCAATGATAATGCAAATTATGATTCCAGCCAACATACACAATAAGAACAATAATGCAAAATGAATATTCTCTGATCAAGGTTATGCAAAACTTGCTACAAAAGATTACAATGATTCATATATATAGCAGACCTAGTTTTGCTAACAGTTTCGCTGGATAGCGAAACTATCCTGACAGGATGCTTAGTTTCACCCGACTGCGAAACACTTTCGCCAGATGACCAGTTTTGCTAGGTCGAAGTAAACTACTACTAAACATAAACTAACTATCATTTACATATATAAAACAAACTAACATAGTTCCTATTACAAACAAAGTAAAATAAACTAACTACTAAGGTGAGTCCAACCTATACTTGATCTTCACCTATATATGCCCAGTTTACTTTGGAATTTTTTTATTCAAAATGATATTCCTTAGAATTTTGAGGATTTAAGATATGTTTTCTTTCAGAAGACATTAAGTTGACATTGCAAGAAAAATTGGCTACGAAAGTTTTCTCAAAAGTTCTGAAGACAAATTACCTTCGGAAGATTTTAGACTTCCAAGAAAACTACATTTTGGTCACTTTTTCAGAAGTGGGACCAACATTTGGATTTCAAATTTTATCGTTTTATGTTAACTTTTTCTCATATCCTACCATATGAATATCCCTACAACAGTTCCCCTCTTTCTTCTTCCTCTTCATCTGCAAAATTTCTAACCCAAAATTCACCTACAAACCGACTTTGTTCTTAGCTTTATTCACTCCAAAGATTCTAAAATGGCCAACCCTAAACTGTAAAACCAACCAGATTTTTCCATGAAACTTCACAGGAAATATAATCAAGTTGCTCTATTGTCATCTAAGAAAGATCTAGGTTTCTTAGATGTTTTCCACTTCCTTTATCAATTAAAATACCTTACCGCACTCATAATAGACCCTCCACTATATGAAGAACAACTAATTGAGTTCTAGAGGACCTGCCAAGAGGTGATCTTGGGTGGTGAGAAGGCACTATCTGCCATGGTGTAGGGGAAGACAATTTTTATCACTCCAGCCATAATTAACTCTCATCTAAAGCTGGATGATGAAGAAGGCAAGTTGTGCTTCTCCATGTCTATTGTAAATGACTCATTCCGGCAGATGGCTGTGAATGGGACTACATTGTTTGAACCTTCAAAAGGGTAAGGTCTCCTACCAATGGAAGCACCTCCTCCATGTTGTTATCCGCTCCTTATCTAACAAACATGGATGATGGGACCAGATTCCTAAGGACTTATCCTACATAGTCCATGGAATGGTTCAAGGGGTCAAGTTCAAGTACTCATAGTTTGTCTATACAAACTTGCTTGCAGTCTTGGACTCCTTAGAGTACTATATGTTCCCTAGATATGTTCAACACATTCTTATCTGAGAATTGGGCTCACAGTTAAGGGGGACATGTACTTACTTAAATTAGGACAGATGGAGCCCGCCATCTTTAAAATCATAAGAAAGACCACTGTTGGCTTCTAAGGGATAGAAACAACCCTTGTCCCAAAAATGTTAGAGCTTATTGCTCAAGGTGAGAACTTGGCAACAGCAGCCAAACCCATACCTTCTACATTTGCACCACCCACACAGCCACAAATAACCATCACCTACACCAAAATTCAAACGTTCCCCTGCTCAGTCTACTCCGATTGAGCAGGTCCCTATACAATCACCAATACCGGAGGAAGTGGAACTAAGAGCTCCCACTTCCCCTAAGGAGCTGACCAATTCCTTTATTTCTTTGATCAGTGCTGAGGTTCCTCATGTTCAGTCTAATAAGCTCATTGCCCAAGCGTTAAGCCATCAATTTGAGTCCCAAAACTCAAATGTCAACCTTCAGGGGAAAGCTATCATCCCCAGCCGTTAGACTTAAAGAAACCTACCCCTGACCTCCAGTTCTATGATGATGAGGATATGGGTTTAAGTGAATACCATGAGTCTCTCTTCTCCTTCCCTGCTCAAGGCTAGATGAATGCTCCAAAATCACCCATGTCTAGTCCATGTTATCCACCCTAACTAATGTGGGCTTCTATTAACATGTTCAGGAAGCCCATATGGAAGAGTCTTTCACTTTTGTAAGTTATTACATCATTAAGACCTCAACCATAGCAACCCAGGCCATTGACACTTCCTTTGAAGCTATCATGGTGCAAGGAAAACCCGACAACCAAGAACCCCAAGATGATGGTGAGGGAGAGGACTTTGGTCCTAATATCTCATCCTTGCATGATTCTTCTAATGAAGATGAGGTGAGTCTACAACTAAAGGTGCAAAAACTATAAAAAAACTACACCTATTCAGTTTCAAGGGTAAGTCACCTGAAATCTCAGGTGGCTACCTTACAAAGGCAGTTCATTGATCAGCAGCTTGAGATGACCGATCTCAAGGACAAGATAGGTTGAACCTTTTCGGGCAAACACAACCAGGTCCACAGGAACCTATGGATGTGGTGGACCTAACCCTTAGCTCCCTGTGCAAGAGGGTGATGCTACGAAAAAGGGGTAGAAAGTCCTACCTATAATAAAAAACCTATGAGTTCTGCCAGAGTATGGATATAGAGGACTCATCCCCCTCATTTGTAGGTTTCCCTACTCAACCACCTCCTCATGCTAACATTTATGTGTAGCCCTGATTCAAAGCCTTTTTGAGGAGGTCATACCAATGGCCATGTCTACCCCATCCTACCCTTCTAAAAATCCAATAGTATGATGGAGGTATGATAGTGATAGATGAGAATTAGTACTCTTTAGATATCAGGGGCAACAAGAAGTCTTCATTTTCAAACCCTAAGATACTATGAGAGATTTTCTCTGGTTGACCTACCACATGCCAACCCAAGTCAAACCAGGCAAGCTGAAAGATTAGCTGAGAGAATTCAAGATAGGGTGGTTAAAGAGCTCAAGAAGCGATCCAACTAATATAGACAGAGGCTAGAAGGAAAGACTATTGGTCAACTGGATACTGAGGTAGACCCTAAGATTAGCTTCAAAGGGGAAATCTTGGTTGAAGGCCCAGTAGTTGAACTTGTGAACCTTCAGGCAGGAACTGCTTCAGCACCACGTATCCTCAATGAGGCACCAGCTGGTGAAGGTGTCTCACAGCCTCTTTCTTGCCAGAGCTCAAGTGCAACACCAAGCAAAGAAGGCCAAATCTCTTGCCAACCTCAGTCACACAGGCTAATGACTGACAAATGAAAGAGGATTATGACCTATGAGGAGATTAAGGAGGAGAAAAGAGTGAGGAAGAGGAAAACAAGAGGATAGATTTCCTGTGAGACCCCTGGCTCTATGCAAGCTGCAATCAGGGTTGCCCCCAGGCCAAACACTCAGGAATATGAGTTAAAGGTAGCCAGGTTGAACTATTTAGGTTCTAGGAACTACAATATAGATGTAATCATCTTTCTTCCATTGGAAGAACTCAAAGAACTGGCTGACATTAAGGTGTCAAAAGAGGGGAAGGAAGCTGAGGCTTCAGAGTTGCTCCTCAAAGTCAAAGAAGAAATAAGAAGAAAAAGATTATACAAAGCTCCTACCCTCTCTCAATTCAAGAAATCCCGGAGGCAGAGGCTATGGTACCTGAACAAGAAACCCGGGCAGGTAGGGAACAACACAGGCAAAACATGATAACCTACTTGAGTGTTGCATGCCTCTATCAGGTACAGACCTACTTCTCCTGTCCTATGAGTACATAGAATTTGAATACCTTAAGAAGCTTGAGCAAGAATTATAGAAAGAACAAAAAGTTACCAAGAGGAAGATTAAGGAAGAGGTTGTATAATCAAGAGTCACCATCTGAGCAAATCAGAAGAACTCTGCTGACAGAGAAAAAATGGTGAACTTCTTGAAGCTGTATGGGTTCTCAAGAAGAAGACTTGGTACAATGTCTCTATCCACCATGGATGAGCACATTAGAATGATTAAGCAGAAGATCAAAAAGGGTAAGCTGGTTGACTTGCATTCTCCACCAAGTCAAGTTCCACCTGAAGCTGAAACCCAAACATAGTACCGTATCTCCGCAAGCTTCATCTTCTAACCCATAGTAGGGTATTGATCCCTCTCCTTTTGAACATGTGAAGGATCTCATGAAAAATGTTGAAAGATGTTGAATTCATAGCAAGAGTTAACTTGTACAAAAGGTATTAAGGCTGTAAGGACCATGCTCTCTGAATCAAAATTGTCCATCACCTTTTGGGCTGTAACAACCCCTCCTCAACCCTAAGATGAGTTAAGGACTTATGCAAAATATTTAAGTAGGCATTCTTCTAAGTCATGCGCCTGAACAGTGCCCATGCGCCTAAACAGTGCCCATGTACCTGAACAGTGCTCATATGCCTTGACGGTACCCATACGCCTGGACAGTGCCCATACGCCTGGACAGTGCCCATGCGCCTAAGTCCTGGGCATCCCAGCAGTGCTTATATGCCTGGGCACTTGCGTTCGTAAAGAGCCTGATGTGGTGAACGGTAGGTTTCTACTACCGTTCTATTTGATACCGTTCTATTTGATACAGGGGAAACTGCTAGTTTTGTTTCTACTACCTTTAGGCCTTTGATTGATTTAACTGCTTGTACTTTAACCAAAACATTTACAGTAGAACTAGCTGACAGTAATATAATAGAAACTAACAAAGTTATCAAAGATTGCAAACTGGTCCCAGAGTGTAATTCCTTTGATATAGATCTGATGCCTATTAAATTAGGAGGTTTTGACGTAGTAGTAGGAATGGATTGGCTGGCTAAAAAAAAGGCTGAAATCGTGTGCGACTAGCGTTTGCTTAAGATACCAATAGCCAGCGGGGAGATGTTAATAGTCCATGGAGATAGAAACCACCCCCTGTGTCCTATGATATCCCACTTGAAAGCAACTAAAAACCACCTATTGAAGACATACCTGTAGCGTCTGAGTACTTGGAAGTATTTCCCGAAGACTTACCAGGACTTCCTCCGATCCGACAAGTCGAACTCCAGATTGATTTAGTACCTGGCGCCACACCGGTGGACAAAGCAACTTATCGACTAGCTCCGCCCGAAGTGAAGGAGCTGATGCTACAAATCCAAGAATTGCTTGATAAGGGGTTCATACGACCCAGTGTTTCACCGTGGGGTGCTCTAGTGCTATTCGTTAAAAAGAAGGATGGAGAGCTATGAATGTGTATCGACTATCAGGAACTGAACAAACTTACCTTAAAGAACCGATATCCCCTCCCTAGAATTAACAACTTATTCGAGCAATTGCAAGGAGCTAGCTATTTGTCTAAGATAGACTTGAGGTCGGGATACCACCAACTAAAAATAAAGGAAGAAGACATTCCTAAAACAGCCTTCAGAACAAGGTATGGACTCTATGAGTATCTAGTCATGCCTTTTGGATTGACTAACGCACCCGCAGTATTCATGGACCTCATGAACTGTGTGTGCCGCCCATACCTACACAAGTTCATGATCATATTTATCAACGATATCTTGATCTACTCTCTAAGCAAAGAGGAACATGAGAAGCATCTCCGATTAATCCTTGAACTACTTAAGAATGAACAACTATACGCAAAATTCTCTAAGTGCGAGTTTTGGATGCGTGAAATTCAATTTCTTGAGCATATAGTGAATAAGAATGGAATCCAGGTGGATCCAGCAAAAATAGAAGCTATCAAGAACTGGAAGATCCCAGAAACTCCTACCGAGATCAGACAATTTCTCGGTTTGGCTGGTTACTACATGAGGTTTATCAAGGATTTCTTTCGAACAATACAGCCACTAACTGCTTTGACCAAGAAGGATACAGCTTATGAGTGGGGAAAGGAACAAGATAAAGCCTTTAATCTGCTAAAGGAAAAACTACGTAGTGCACCTCTCCTTACTCTACCAGAGGGAACCAAGGACTTTGTAGTCTATTGCAATGCCTCGCGTCAAGAATTTGGTTGCGTGTTGATGCACTACGAGAAGGTGATCGCCTACGCGTCCAGATTGCTGAACGAGCATGAAAGGAATTAAACGACACATGATTTAGAACTGGGTGCAGTGGTTTTTGCACTCAAAATATGGAGATACTATCTCTATGGTACTAAGTGTGTTATCTACACCGATCTTAAAAGCCTGCAGCATATCTTGGATCAGAAGATGTTGAACATGCATTAGAGGAGATGGGTAGAACAATTAAGTGATTACGAATGTAAGATTCCCTACCATCCCGGAAAAGCAAATGTAGTGGCCGATGCCCTGAGCAGAAAGGAAAGGGAAAAACCCCTTCGTGTTAGTGCCCTAAGGATGGGCGTGTACGCTAGCCTTGTCGCTAGATTGAAAGAAGCACAAGAGGAAGCCCTCAAGGAGAATAAGCTGTCTAGTGAGATGTTAACAGGGATGGAGAACCGTTTAGAAGTAGACAATGATGGATTGTATAAATGTGCAGGAAGGACATGGGTGCCTAACCATGGTGGAATTAGGGATATGATTTTAGACGAGACACACAAATCTAGATATTCGGTTCACCCAGGAAGTGATAAGAAGTATCAAGACTTGAAAACACTTTTCTGGTGGCCCGGATTAAAGAAATCTATTGCCACCTATGTGGGGAAATGTTTGACGTGTGCAATGGTAAAGGCCAAAAACCAAAAACCATTAGGAACCCTACCGCAACTTGAAATCCCGGAATGGAAATAGGATAGCATCACAATGGATTTTGTCATGAAACTACCAAGAACATCTCACGGTCATGATGCTATTTGGGTAATCGTGGATAGGCTTACCAAATCAGCCCATTTCTTACCAATTCGAGAGGACTATGAGATGTCAAAGTTAGCCCGAATATACATTGACGAAATAGTAACTAGGCATGGAGTGCCGCTCTTGATTATCTCAGACCGTTATAGTCGCTTCATATCATGATTTTGGAGATCTCTCCAACAGGCTCTGGGAACCCATCTCGACATAAGCAGCGCGTATCACCCTCTAACCGACGGACAAAGTGAAAGAACCATTCAAACCTTGGAAGACATGCTGAGAGCTTACATGATTGACTTTGGTGGAGGCTGGGATAACCACCTTCTCCTAGTAGAGTTGTCCTACAATAATAGCTACCACGCAAGTATAAAAGCAGCCCCGTATGTGGGTTTATACGGCAGGAGATGTCGGTCACCATTGAATTGGAATGAGGTAGGTGATAGCCAAGTGATGGGACCTGATATCATAATGGAAATCACAGATAAAATAATTAGGATTAAGGAGCAGCTGAGAACAGCCATAGATCGTCTAAAGAAATATGCTGACAGAAGATGAAAACCCCTGGAATTCCAAGTGGGTGATAAAGTAATATTGAAAGTCGCCTCGTGGAAGGGAGTTGTGAGGTTTGACAATAAGGGCAAGCTAAGCCCAAGATATATTGGACCATTCAAAATATTGGCAAGAGTCGGCCTGGTAGCATATCAGCTAAAGCTACCCCAAAAATTGAGTTATATACATAACACTTTTCATGTGTCTAATTTGAAGAAGTGTTTGGTAGGCAAGACCATGGAATCTCCATTAAAGAAAGCCAAAATCAACGACAAGTTGAACTTTGTTAAGGAGCCCATAGAAATTACACATTGACTGGTCCAAAACTTAGGCGAAGCTGCATACCCAAGGTAAAGGTGAGATGGAACTCTAGGTGAGGACCTGAATTCACTTGGGAACGAGAAGATGAAATGAGGAAGGAATACTCGCACCTCTTTAAGCCCACCCGTCCAAAAATCTAATTGAAGCTAAAATTTCAGGATGAAATTTCCTAAATGGTGGGAGAATGTAACAACCCCTCCTCAACCCCAATATGAGCTAAGGACTTACGCAAAATATTTAAGTAGGCGTTCTTCTAAGTCATGCGTCTAAACAGTGCCCATGCGCCTGAACAGTGTCATGCACTTGGAAAGTCCCCATGCGCCTAAGTCTTGGGCATCCTAGCAGTGCTCATGCGCCTAAACAGTTGTCATGCGCCTATGTCCCACAAGTCCCAACAGTGGTCATGCGCCTAAACTGTGGTAATGCGCCTAGAAATTTTACTTATGTATTCGACTATATATTCAACTTCTGGTTATTTTTCACATTTGTTTTACCTCCGATATTGGTATTTAACCATGTAAAGACTTATATTTGAATAGAAACTATCCTCTGAATGATTACCAGAGACAATTAATGTGTTTTCAACACTTAAACGAATTTAGAAATGTATGTATATTCATGCACATCCGCGACTTAACAAAACAAATAATAATAATAATAATAATAATAATAATAATAATAATAATAATAATAATAATAATAATAATAATAATAATAATAATAACTACGGATAAAATACATTTAAAAATATATTTTCTCGGCCATCGCCCATGAACCACTAATCGAATGACTTCTGCGAAACCCCAAAAACCAAACCCACACTCCACCTTTTTCCCACATTTCCATACATGCAAAAATTTTAAATCTTCCTATCATAATTCATCCCCATCCTCTAGGTTTTTATCTCAACCAAGAAAACACACACACACACAAACATCCTTGCTCATCTTAAACATCAGGAAGAACAACAGGATTTCAGCCGTATTCAAAGACTTTTGCTCATATTCTAGCCTTCTGAACCGTTAAATATGTAAGTAACATGAATTCCTATCAACAAAAACTTAATGAACTCATCCTTATCTTAATGTAAACACTACTCTCATTGTTTTAACAGAAGATTCTCTGCTCGAACCTCGTATTCGTGGAACTCAAACTTCACACGAGGTACTACTATTTGAAAACCCGTGAGTCTAGGGGCCGGTATACAAGGTTTCTACCTTGTAACCCCTATTTTATGTGTTTTTAAGCAACATTAACCCGCTTAAAACAGTGAACAAACATGTAGTTATAATCTAGGTTTGAGGTTACAAATGATTAAATGATGATTGATGTGCGTATATGATGGTTACACTAGTGTAAGTGGGGTTAAACACCCGATTGTAGCTATATTTATGTGAAACCAAGACTTAAGATTATATTTTAGTAAGTTTGAGACTTAGAATGACTGAAAAATAAGAGCTTGTAGACCGGGAAAGTTAGTAGTAGACGTTATGGTTATGGCCGACTTATTCGAGGACCAGAAAAGATAGGAAAAATAGTAAAAACCTCATAAATAGAAAAACTTAGTGACATCCATGTTTTTAAAAAGCATTTCAAGCTAAAAATAAATATTTTGGAAACAAAACCAGAATTTAGTGAGTTATTAAGTTAAAGATGATATTAAGAGGTTATTTATAAAATATAAGCCAACCGAGGAAAAATTTCGATAAAAATCTTAAAAAATAGATAAGGGGCCTAAAATCTATGAAGCCACACTATTTTAGTAGGCTAGAGATACTAAAGTTAGAATCTTGCTTGGAATTAGAATATTTAAGAACTAGACGCTTAGAATTGTCGGTTTTACCGTAACCAGTAACTAGAAACTTGTGTCTTAAATCTCACAAGATAAGATCTGAAATTTTAGAGTTCAAATAGGCCCTAATAGACTATAAGAACCTTAAGAAGGTATTATGGGTCAAGAATTGTAAGGAGACAAACTTTGGTGTAGAATTGTAAATTTTGAAACTAGAGGGGCCAAATTGTAAAATCTGTATTTTAACCAAATTTCAGTAACCTCATGACCAAAAACTAATATTTAACTTATTAATATGTTTAAAATTTATAAGAACCATAAAACTTGACATACACGTGCCAAAACCCTAATTTTCCTAAAAAGAAAACTTTTGACGCAAACTTTTAAGAAGAGAAGCCACGTACGCCTTTAACCATAAACATGCACTTAATCACACTTCCAATAATCTAAGAATCTATAGCTTATCACTTGTATCATGATCATAGGGTGCTAGGATTTGGATTTCCTCTATGCTTAAAGGAACCGTTGTTTGATACTAAGGTGAGTTCTCGTGTCCCCTTTTTATTATTGCTTTCGAGATGAAGCATGCTCTTTTGAACTAAAATCTTTTCTGTGCTATTTTATGAGGCTTATGTTGTGGATAATGTTGTTACCTACTGATACTTGAATTACAATCATTAATTCTATTATAAACCGCTTGTTTTATATGGGTAGATCTACTTGGGGAATCCCCCCACAGTGCTTTCCTGATAGGAAGGGTACCCCACTGAGATCCTGAGGGATCGTTTGTGGCACATGACAAGTTTTTGTAAGATGCTATGGTGAACCATCCGACAGATATGGTACACTGTTTGAGGCTCAGTTCTCCCTTTGGCGTTAACCGGTATAAACATAACTTTAGAATAGGCTAGCCGGGACTGAGTGCAGGGTTGATTGTGACCCCACAACAGTGATGCTTTGATTCTAAAATTTACTTAGTGGACTTTAAAGAGTTACTCTTGTTTTTAAACTTTAAGCACTTGAACTCATCAACTTTTTAGTTGACACAAAATCTTTTGAGCATGTTTCAGGTAACCCTTGATGGCGGTCTAGTTGGACTTAGAGGACTTATAGACGACTTGGCAACCTGACCTTATGGAATTATTGATTTCAAATTTAAACTTTTGGACAATTTGAATTAGATGTTACTTAAAATGATGTACACTCTCGTTATTAAACTTTCATAATGCCATGCGATTTCTCTACTTGTGTGCTCTTATGATGGATTGTTTCCGCTGGCATGTATGTTGCTAGTCTATGATGTCCCACCCTCCTTAGGCCCGTGTTGTGTCACACTCCCGCTAATAGCGGAAACACGGGGATGCGAGCTAGACGGGATCGTCATAACACATGGTATACAATAGAGTAGCAACAATAATATGATGACAAGCGTGTAATGACGACACTCGAACACAATTGGAGACTTGTGTCATGTATAGTCAATGTTCACGACAGCATAGCTATAAGCACAACATAGATGATCACATAAGCATTAAGGATAACTTGTAATGTAAATTCCCACAACTCGGGAACAAGTGTTCAAAAGAATGTTAATTGTTTAGTGGACTGCAACAATGTACAAAATGTATGTTCTGTCTCAAAAATGCATTCTAGGGTCTCCACTAAAAGGCAGCACTCCTAGAACTTCAATTACCTTGATCACCTGAAAAGAAATGCTCAAAACGGTCAACATAATTGTTGGTGAGCTTCGCAGGTTTTAAGTAATAAAAGATGTTAAGATGAAAACAGTAAGTAAGTTTAATAAAAGTTACCGCGACTACACTTATGTATAGGCGGATTTACCAGTTATAAATAG
>BJCO01496793.1:0-18632 GCA_018326465.1 Flaveria floridana | reverse complement strand
TAGCACGGCCTATCATCCCCAGACTGATGGTCAATCGGAAAGGACCATTCAGACATTGGAGGACATGCTTTGGGCATGTGTGATTGATTTTGGGGGAAGTTGGGATGACCACTTACCGTTAGCTGAATTCTCATACAACAATAGCTATCATGCCAGCATTGGTATGCCACCTTATGAGATGCTATACGGTAGGAGATGCAAGACACCCGTATGTTGGGGTGATATTGGTCATAAAGAGTTAGGGAGCGTCGAGGTGATCAAGGCTACAACTGAAAAGCTTGAAAGGATCAAGGCCTTCATGAAGGCAGCCAAGGATAGACAAAAGTCGTATACTGATAAACGACGCAGACCGATCGAGTTCCGAGTGGGTGACCGGGTTATGCTGAAGGTCTCACCTTGGAAGGGTATCATTCAGTTCGGAAAGCGGGGCAAGTTGAGCCCGAGGTATATAGGCCCTTTCCGAATCATTGCTCGAGTAGGAGAGGTGGCCTATAGGTTGGAGTTACCGGATGAGTTAAGTGGAATACACCCGACATTCAACGTATCTCATCTAAGGAAGTGTTTGGTAGATAAAGATATGATTGTTCCACTGGAGGATATCGAAGTAGACGAACGGCTCAATTATGTGGAGCAACCGGTGGCAATCATTGATCGAAAAGAGAAAAGGCTCAGAAATAAAGTGGTTCCTCTTGTGCGTATACAGTGGAAGCACAGGAAGGGATCTGAGTCAATGTGGGATACAGAAGAGGAAATGAGACAGCATTACCCACATTTGTTTGAGAAATAACAGGTTTCGAGGACGAAACTATTTAAGGGGGTGGACTTGTAACACTCGGGTAATTTTTCTTGTAGCCGACGAAAGAAGAAAAAGAAATAAAGTCTAAAGTCGAGGGACCAAACTCGCCAACGAAAGAAAGACGGGTGAATGGGAGTATTTAAGGGAGAGGGCAACCCTTTACCCTCTCCCCCACACTCATTTTCAGCTAGAGAAAAGAAGAGAAGAAAGAAAAGAAGAAAAGAGAGAAAAAGGGTTGGTTCGGGTGGATCCAAGCACGAAAATCATCGGTTAGCGAGTCAACACGAAGCTCTTCTTCTTCTTGTAGTTTGTATGAGTTCTAGGACCCCTCTTTTACATGTTTTGAATGATTTAGGGTTGGAACACATAGTAAACCCGTTTTTAAATATGTGTGTGTTTGACCCATTTTAGTGTGATTGTGTTTGATGCGTTTGGAGTATGTTCTTGAGCTTGGTGTGCTTGAATGGTGTCATAGTATGCCTCCCTAAGGTTTAGGAGGGTTGATTTGGGCTTAGAATGAGTTTGGAAGGGTTTGGAGGATGAAAGTCACGGCTACAGTTCGGGATGAACTGCATTCTGCATTAGTTAGGGCTAGGCGTCCTACTGGAGGCCAATCGGCCAACTGAGAGGCGATTGGGGTTCAGTCACACGACTAAGGTTCAGTCGCACGACTGGGGGTCCAGACGCATGAGAGGTCATACGACTGAGAGCCCAGTCACAAAGGTGCTCAGTCGCATAGGTACTCAGACGCATAGGTGCTCATTCGCACGACTGAGAGCCCAGTCACATAGGTGCCCATTCGAACAGTGTTTAATCGCACGATTGAGGGTCCATTCGCACGATTGGAAGTTCATGCACATGGAAGTCCATTCGCAGTGGTCTAGTCGCATGATGTTCAGTCGCATGGAGGCCATGCGACTGAAGGGTGCCCATACACCCAAATAGGGCTGATGCACCCGAGGAGGAGCATAGTTTGATTACTGACTTTCGGGGGAAAATGCAGATGTAAGTTTTGACATGGAAGTTCCCGTAAGTGCATGTAAGATGGCCATTGAGGCCCTAGAAGTTATGTTGGGCATGATAATGAGGATGTTTTATGTTTATGCATGATGTATGTTATGAATGTATGATGATGCCCTGTATGATGATGCTATAATATATGTTGATGTTCCTTATTATGTCGTATGGTTATCTTTCCATGGTTTTACGTGTTAAGTTAATAAATGAATGAAAAGTATTATGTAACGTAGAGTGGAAGATAATGAAAAGAGGAACGATATGAAAGAATGCATGCATTAATGAACGAATGAATTGAAGTAAGAAAAGGCTTGCAAGAAAATGTATGGAGGTTCACACCCACTGAAGGCTGTTAGCTCAACTGTGTGCGGGTTAGCTACCCCAGGAGGATGCACATTAGGGTCCAATCCTTGTGATTGAACATATGTATGGGATCCTTGCCGCTTGCCCTAGGTACTGGAGTCAGCTTCGTGCATAATGTTTGAGGTCTATGAAAGGCCATAGGCCCAGTAACCAGCTTCGTGCACAATGTTCGGGGTATAGCACATGACATTGATCCGTAATGAAAAGAAATATAAGTGGTGAATGTACTTTCCCTAGGTACTGGAGTCAGCTTCGTGCACAATGTTCGAGGTCTATGAATGACCTCAGGCCCAGTAACCAGCTTCGTGCACAATGTTCGGGGTAATGTACAGGTCATCCGAAGTAATGAACGTACGAACGTACGTAATGAACGTACGAATGAATGTAATGAATGTATGAATGGAAGTAAGAAACGTACAAACGAAAGAAAGGGTTTATGAATGAATGTGAACGAAAGTAACGAATGTGAATGTTAACGATGAACGGTAAATGAACGAAAGCTAATGAATGAATGATGAAGATAATAATGATATTATCTATGTGTACGTATGATGTGTGATCGCATATATGTAAAGAACGGTTTCAACGAAAGAAAAGTATGTTTTATAATAAAACTAGAACTCACTCAGCAACGCTGACTTTTTATGTGTGTCCAGTTGGCAGGTAAGGTTGCTCAGGATGGCACGAGGCGGCTACTCGGCTCTTTTGGATGACATTCTTTTGTATAATGCTTTTGTGATGTAATGCAAAAGTATATATTTTGTAATTGATTAACGTTCTATTAACTTGCAAAAGCATTTATAGTAAAAATGAAAAGTTATTTCACAGTTTCCGCTGTATGATTTTATTAAAGATTATATAATGATGTGTTTTAAGTGTGATGATGACCAGCTATGAGGTGCCCGAGGACGAGGCCTTACAATTTTTGGATATACTTCAACATTTCTACTCTTAAAGAGTTAGTCATTATTGGATTTAACTTTCTCTTGATAAATCTAGTTTTGGCAAGATATTCCTTCATTTCCTTGTCTAACATAGCATAGGGATCTAGAAATGGATAATATGATGGTGTATTGTAGATTGTTTAGTAATGGAAGATGGACCTACTTTGACTTGTTGTTTTTCTTTAGTTGTTTCTTCTCATACTCTGTCTCCACAATAGGATATAGAAGTCTTTCAAATTTGAGCACTTCTTCAGTCATAACCTCATATGTCATCCTAAAAACCAAATCTACATCATAACCTTGATTGATGAGAAACATGGCCTTTATCATCAAACCATCAATCTGAACCTTTTTCACCATTTCTTCTTCTCAAGTCTTTTGTTTAAGAGAACTCTCAACAAATTCTAGTTCATCAAATAAGCTTTCATCCAAAGTATAACCACCTTAAATCTCCTAATTTTCAAGATCTATAATTGGTTGTTGTAATGCCAATTGCTCTATTGTTTTATAGTGTTCTTTAAAAAATTAGGCAATAGTAGCAAGGCTCCTGGGATCTTCTTTTTTTTCTTCTTGGGTGGTTCTGATTCTTCCTTAATGATTGCTCTCTTTACCTTATCCTTTTCGGAAAGGTACTTCCTCTTTCTAGAATAAGTCTGAAGTTCAAGAAAACTGGATGTTGAAGCTTTAGAGGAACCCACTTGAGTTTTAGCCATTTGTTCTTTTTCTTTCATCTTGAACTATTCTGAAAATATCATAATCAACTACTTTTGTTCATTAATAAGAGTTAAAATAGGGACCATATACATTTCCACTTCTCTTTCAAAGATGATTGGCTAAGGTGGTATCAACACACACTATTCGGTTCGTAGACCTGTGCCTTTAATTATCTCTAAAATGACTTCACTAATGTTGAAGCTATTAGAGGAATAGGCATCCAGTTCTTTAATAAGGGTACTCATGGAAACCTCTTTATCAAAGTCACCTGAAGAAGTCCCAGAATATGGAATTAATGTAAGATTCATCTCCTCATCTACTTTTTCTTATGTGCTTGGCCCTGCTTAGGTTTTAATTTTTTTTTCTTTTAGGAATCTTTGATCATCACCATCATCATCATTGTCATGATCACTGAAGAAGATGTCATCAAACTCATGTTTCTCACCTTTCTCTTCTAAATGTCCTTAATTATTCTTCTTTTCATCATCTTTTTTTTCTTTATGTTTGTTTGTTGAACTTTCTTCCATGTTATTCAATCTTTGATTTACTAAGCTATTTTTTTCTAGCTCCATAATTTTTTCATTTGAGCTTCCATTAACTTTTCTTTAACTTCCATCACTATAGTCTGAATGGCTATTGTTTCAATATAGCAACTTATTTCGTCCTTTACATTCTCAAACGTGGATTCCAATTCTTGAATGTTCTTGTCTTTTAACATCAATTCTTTTAGCCATCAACTGATCTTTTCTCATCATGATCTTTTCCATCCTTCAAACAACTAGTTGTAGTTCTAATATGAGTTCATCTCTATTTTATTCATTAAAAGGCTTAACATGAACTTGAGCAATAGACTCTAATGATTCTTCAGATGGCATGTACTCTAAAGTTTGCTATCTCATAGGTACATCTTGCTGCACTTGGATATCCTCCTTATCAAGTGATGATTCAGAGTCATCAGAAGAACTGATAGATTCACTAGAAATTTTTGATTCAATAGTACTAGCTAGAGACATGTGTCATGGTGAAATGCAAGCTGAGTGAACTTGAGAACCATGAAATGGAGATGGTATAGGAGAAGCAACTTAATTAGGAGAAGTAATATGAAGATCACCACCTTTTACATCATGTGGTGACATTACTTCTTGACCTTGTAGTTGTAATGGACCTTCTTCCTCTTCAACTGGCATATTGAGATCTATATCTTGTTGAATCTCTTCCATCTCTCCTTTAACTACTTCATCAGCTCCTTGGGCACCACCTTGACAATTTGCTCTAACATCCATGGCAATAGAGGAAAGAATTCGCCACTATAATAGATTTATCTCACATCTAATTCCCACTATATCAAGATATGCAACATTAGTCAAGCACTGGAGAAATCTTTGCTACATGAGGAACATCTGTCTTCTTCCTTCACTAACATTGGATATGAAACCATTAAACATATAAGCCGACATATTGAATGGTCTATTAGTGCAAATGGCACAGATAGATAATGATATGGTGATATGATTATCATTCCATCCAGTCTTCCTCTTAGATAAGCAGTGTTAAAAGATGTAAATTAGGAATCTCCATTATAGATCTACTAACCCCTTTGTAATATGCTTCCCTTCAAACCCACCCTCATAGCCTATGTTGGCAAATAAAGTAAGGATCTCATCTTTATCTAATTCATGAGGTTAACCAACATCATATCCAAACTATAAAAACTATCTCATAGTTTACTTAGTAATCACTAATTGGTGTTTATCATCTATTCTTCCTATTATTCTTGAAACATCATCCACCATGAATACTTCGGGTATACCCCCAAAAGATATGATGAATCTTTGAAAGATAATAGTTCTGACAGTGATAGCATATAAACTCTAGTAGTTTGAATGAATCTAATTATGTCTTTGAGACCCTCTACTTTAGCTACGTTAGGGTCAAGAAATCCATTGACATTATGTAGATTAGTCTAGGTAATATTTGCCATTATCTGTATAAGAGGCATGTGTAAGATGATTTGGTAATGTTATTGATCAAATCAATTTGACTTGTGATTGTATAGGTCAAACATTGACTTTGTGAAAGTCAAAATTAGAGTTTTAACCTAGTGTTCTATTCAATTTTCTTAAATATTCCATCACACCTTATCATGTAGTTGATTATCAGTGTAAAACATTATAACATGATGAATTACTTTCACTTAACAACATATTATTGTTTAATTTCAAAAACACTTTGAAATTTTTTAACCTTGTTCATCAGGACTCAAATTGAACATGTAATTATAGTCATAATTATATGTCCTTTTTAGTTTGAATCAATTAATATAACTTGTTATTCATCATTATTTTTGCTAATTTTAGAACTTAGGGAACATGCTCATGTCATCATCGATTTAATCTTTGATTTGAATAAGGTTGAACAATCACCTGATAAATAATACTACTTGAACAAGTGATAAAAATAAGAACACACACTCATCGTATTATGGTAAGCACACACTCAAAATTTGGAAAGTATTAAATGAGTGTCTGATGTTTGTTTAAATAGGTGGATGATTTGATTTTCGAAGCGTACAAGTGTTTAAGACAAATGCATTTGTAAAATTTTCAATTTACTAAGGGTACTGTAGCATGCATTTGTTTACTTATTATCGCATAAACAAATATGGATAAAGAAATTATTTATGCGTATTTGTTACTGTCACCCGTATTAATTAATATGGATGCACACTTATAGAGCAATATTGATGTTTTGTGATTCACATTTGTTAATATGTATTAAGTAAGTTTAACACTTGTAATCTTTTTGATGCTTAATTCAATGCAGTAGTGTTACCTGCATTTGACACTATTCACCGTATTAGCGAAATGCAGGTGAACAACAATCATCTTTATAAGTGTTTAGTCAATCGCATACGGGTAACAGTGATGTTACACACATTTATACATTTTATCATAGAAACTAATATGGATGAATTAGATATATTTGCATATGTTAAGTTCAAGTTATGCACTGTTGTCCCCGTTAAGATTGTGCTTGCACTTGGTGTATATAATACTTACCCACATTGGTTAATATGAATGGCTTACCTTTACTTGCCTAAATCAACACTATTACCCGCATTAAATTTTGGCTTAGCAAAATGTAGTATTTCAAATCTGATTGATTTTGACTGATCTTTGCACTATAGTTGTTTTGTTGACTTTGACTTTTCTTAATTTTGACTGTGCTGTTGTTGTCAATTCATAGTTGGTTTGATTTGTTCACTGGTATGAAAAGAATTTCTAATTTTGAGAGTCTTATGTATATTGTGCATTCAAACCTGCATAGACTGAGATAATATGGTAATTCCTTTAGTTTTGCACATCAACACAACTGGTTTTCATATTTTTTGATATTCTTGTTTTCTAAGAAAGATGAGCAATTATATAAACATGAAGTCAAATATTTTGTATTTTTAATCATTTGTTTATATTTTTGAGATTTTTCATAATATTTTTAATTACTCCCTCTATACCTTACATCCATCAAGCATAAAAACTTTAAAGATTTAAAAATTGAAAAATTTCATGACACCATCTAAAACATCTAATCTAAAAAAAATACTTTTCTAGTTTTAGATATATTTTCTATACAGGAAAATAGGACAAAACTTTTCAATAGATCATGTTAATCTTACCCTTCATAAATAAAAGCAAAGTTTGTAAAGTATACATGTCATGCACATTTTGATTATAGGTATGTTTATCCTTTTAAATTCATGCACAGGTTTATATTTTCTATACCTTGTGATATTTGTCTTGTTTTGAATCAATTAAATATCATTATGTACCTACACTTCAAAACATAGAAAAATTGTAAGGTTTATACTTAAAGGCTGATGCAACCAAAGCAACTAAAGAGTTTCCAGCATGCATGCATGAAGTGCAGAATGGAGTTACTTTAGAAGTTTTACACAACTAAGTAAAAATATTCTAAGTGTAAAATCTTCCGAAACAAAAGACCAAATCTTCCAAACCCAAAGATGAAGTCTTTTGAATCTTCAAAGACAAAGTCTTCCAAAGCCAAAAGACCAAAGACAGATTTCTTCTAAAGACAGAGAAGACATGCTTTCTCTGATCACCTTTTGACTGAAAGCTGAACAACTTTCTGTTGTCACTCTGAAAACTCACAAACTTATATAAGTTGGTAAAAAGGTCCATGCTTTTGTCAACTGTAGATTATGGTCATTGGTCTGTAACTTTTTAATTTGTACCTTTTATCCTTTTTGTAATAGATTAGGACGTGAGCTATGACATGTCATAGTCACAAGTCAAAAGACAATCTGTCTTTTGACTATACATTGATCTTGTTGTCTAGATTATTATTTCCAGCTGACTTTCAAATTATAACCGGCTGTAGGATGTAGTATAAATTATCTCAGGTTCTTGTATTCATTTTTATGCTTCGAAACATTCATAATAGAACTTGAGAGAAATATACAGCATTTTTGAAAACCATACTTATCTTGTTCTTGCTATTTGTTCTATCTCATTACTTACTTGTGTTCTTAGTATCATTTACTTAAACCCGGTTCCCTATTTAATATGTTAAGTGTTCTAACACTCTCCTCAATGTGAAACTGATTGCATTCACCATCCCTTAAACGGTCCTGCAATTGGTATAAGAGCATTTTATGCTCCTGATTATAAGATCTCACCATCTTAAATCCCTTCAGTTTCAAAATCACTTAACAACTCAAATGGCAGCTCTCATAAAGGCTAATATGAAAACCAGTACTATGACAAAGTCTCCACCGATCACTCCTGATGACTTTGATACTTGGTGCCAAAGAATGGAAGGATTCATCAAGTCTCACGACAATAGGATGTGGGGATCTGTTGTCTCTGGACCACATGTACCATGCACCTCTTCAGCTACTACTAGAGGTGGCATGATACCAAAGGAAGTGGCTGACTACTCTAAAGAAGACTGGAAGAAGATTGATGTAGATTAGAAAGCCATTACCACCCTCCAAAACTTCTCTTCCAATCTCTATCTACAGAGGCTTCAAAAAGTGCAAAATTGCTAAGCAACTATGGGATGCCCTGAAGCTGATGTATGAGGGGTCAAATGAAGCTAAAGAGAACAAGAAAGACCTCTTGAAACAACAGTTTGAGAACTTCACCTTCAAAATAGGTGAAACCTTGACTTAACAATACTTCAACTATGTTGAGATTGTGGATACTCTAATGGATGTTGGAGTAACTCTTGAGAATAAGGACATTGTGAGGAAGTTTATGTCCTCTCTTCCTAGACAATAGACACACTATCGTATGGTCATTAAGAGGACTAAAAACCTCTAGACCCTCACTCTCATTGACTTGTGTGGTATTGTCAGTGGATACCAGATAGAGTTGAACATCCAAAATCCATCTAGTAACTCCAACAATCAGTAAACATCTGCCCTTCATGTGGTTGAAAGAGATTACAGGGAACTATAACATCATCTCATCTGCTACCCTGACAAATCATAAAAGGGTCCCTTCATCACCTTCCCAGAGACACCAAGGGAGAGCTACATCCAAGGAAGCCGTTTTCCATTTTAAGAGACAAGCTCTTCTCCAGCCTTTGTGTCTACAGATGAAAGTAGTGGCAACTTTTTTTCCACCATTGAAGACTTGGCTTGCATCTATTCAGATGATTTGGAGTACATGGAGATATTCCAACAAATGACTCTTTTCACTCATAGAGCCAAGAAGTTCTACAAGAGGATATGGAGAAAGTTTACAATAATACAACTAGTGGAAAGTTTGGGCTAGACAAAAGCAAAGTGAAGTGTTACAACTATAACTAAATGGGACACTTTCCTAGGGAGTTCAATCCACCAAGAACAAATGGTGGCCCAGCACAATCCAGACTAAACTACACTGATGGAGCTCCACACACTGAGAAGCCCAAGCATCAAGTTACAGTTGCTGTCAAAGAAGGAGGCTTTGATTGGAGTTTCTAGGTTGAAGATGCATCTCCAAACCAAGCGGTGATGGCTGATGATGAAGAAGCTAGGTATTGGAACATCTTTGTACCCCAAAATGCATTGCTAAAGTTAATAGATATAGGTTCTATAACTTTGAGATGATATCTGATCTTGAGTCCTTAAACATCTTAAAAGCTGATTTTAAAAGAGCTGAAAATGATTATAAACTTAAAATAGAAGATCTAGAGAAAATATTTCAACTCTTAAGCATGAACACACAAACTACATGACTTAAATCAAATATATTATCACTAAGTCAACTGAATGCCAGGCTGAGCTTCTAATCAGCAAAGCCAGGGCAGAAAAATATGTTCTTGAAGAAAAGACCTTTAAGAACATTATATCATCATCCTTGCATGCAAAAATATGTTATCAGAACAAGCAGGGACTAGATCTACTAAGATAGCTCCTCCATACACTCTACTATCTATAAGATCTCCAATGTATGGAACTTTTCAAGATGAGCTCCCCCTCATAGACCCAATTCAAGAAGAGGATGAAGAGGAGATAGTGAGGGATGGATCTGAGGTGAGTGAAAAAGGGTCACTACTCTCCTGAGGAGAGGAAACAACCAGGGATGACAAAGTCCAAGAGGAAGAACTTAGTCAGAGCAGCCAAGAGAAGATCAAAAAAGGCTTAAGAGATCAAGTTGATTTTCAACTCCAAGTAGAAACAAGTATTTATCTCTACAGGATTTGAAGTGGTGATATGACTATGATTCAAGCACTAAAAGTTAAAGTTTATGCCCAACTCATCCCAGTAAAGAAAAGAAGGCTATCAACTATATACCACTACTACACAACTTGAACCATTCAGCTTCAAGAGCAAGCCTCACCCTAAGAAGCTTTCTACATCATCTGAGAAGATGAAGATGGAAATGAAAAGTGATCAAGCTCAGCCTTCTACTCAAAGGAAGACTCTTAGAAGGAAGCCAGTTGATTGTATCATGTGTGGTAGTACTTCTCATCTTGCTAAGGATTGCATCTACAATCCTAAAAGTACTATCCACATGACCAAGAAGAAGACTTCTGAGAAGAAGAAGAAGAAAGTGGAAAACTTGCCTTCAGAAGAAATATTTGGTCTCACAAGAAAGGAATGCTTTTGAAGCACTAAAGATTGCTGTAATGTAGGCAAGATCTTCCAAAGGTCTAGCCTCCAAAACTTCCAAAGTTGTTAAAACTTCCGAAGTGTTGAAGGTCAAGTCTAATCTTCCAAAGATGGCGTGGAAGATAAATGAAGACCATGTGACTAAAAG
Source organism: Flaveria floridana (assembly GCA_018326465.1). Classification (NCBI taxonomy): domain Eukaryota; kingdom Viridiplantae; phylum Streptophyta; class Magnoliopsida; order Asterales; family Asteraceae; genus Flaveria; species Flaveria floridana. Next base: position 7,530 of record BJCO01496793.1, on the reverse strand, counting down.
TTCTTCGTTAATAACAACAAATGATCCTCAAAGTCTAAACATAAGATCAATCATTGTTGCATTATCTTTAGTTCACTTTGACAAGCCCAAGACCAATGAGGCTTGGGTTTCCAAATATAACTAACCATATCTTTTTATGTATGAACAACTAAAGACCAAAGGAAATGTAAGGATCATTGATAGTGGCTGTTCCAGGCACATGACAAGCAATGGCTCCTTGCTTTAAAACTTTAAGAAGATTGATGGAGGGCTAGTTGCTTTTGGAGAAAATCCAGGTGGTTATATTACTGAAAGGGGCAGGGTCATAAATGGTAAGCTTAGCATTGAAAAGGTAAGCTTTGTTAAGGAGACTCGTCCTAACTTTGTGATCAGAGACATAACATGCTCTTCACTTAGGATGAGTGCATTGTTCTTAAGCCTGGGGTGGTCATTCCTCAAGAGCATATCCTGCTCAGAGCCCCCAAGAAATGGAACATGTACAAGATGGATTTGCGGGAAACATCTCCCTCAAGAGAAGTTTCTTGCTTTCTACTTAAAGAAAATAGTGATGAGTCCTTCCTTTAGCATAAAATAATGTTCCATGTAAACTTTAAAAATAGTCGCATGGCAGTGCAAGAAACAATCCTATGTGTCTGCATCAACTACTGAAGCTGATTACATTACTGCTGATTGCTGTTGTGCTCAAGTGCTTTGGATTTAGAATCAGATGCTAGACCATGGATTCAACTATAAGGATACTCCAATTTACATAGACAATAGTAGTGCTATCTCTATCACCGAGAATCATGTACAATACTCAAAGACAAAACACATCAATATTAGGTATCGTTTGATTAGATATAATTTTGAAAAAGGATTGACAAAACTAGTCAAAGTTAACACAAATGAACAATATGCTAATATGTTCACAAAGGCCTTTGACGAACAGAGATTTAAATATCTTGTATCAGCTATTAGGATGATTAACTTTGAGTAAATTTTCTTAAACTTAACTCAAAACTATTTGTAAAATATGTGTGTCCTAAGTTGTTTATATCATCACCTACATATGTCCAGTTTACTTTAGAAGAAACCTTTTCAAATGATATTCCTTAGAATTTTAGATATTTCAGACATATTTTCTCTTGGAAGACATTAAGTTGTATTCGGAAGAACATTATGTCTACAAAACAAATAACTACTTATAAGAAATTTACCTTTTGAAGAAATTCTGATATAAAAAACAAATAAAAACAAACAAACCCAGTATATCCCACTCAATAAGCAGGGTCTGGGGAGAAGAAATTCTGATATATCTTCTGAAATTTAAATATGCGTCTAGGAGCTTATATGTATATTGAAGAACAATATTCTTTCGAAAGCAATGAAGCCTTGGAAGATTTATTCTCTTATGAATAAAACTTCTTAGTTTTAATTTCTTTCGAAACAAAATATGTCTCAGAAGTAAAAATACTCTAAGTAGTTTTATTCCGAATCAAAATTTCCATAAAGCTCAGGAATATCTTTGGAAGTAAAATTGGTTTTTTAACTATTTATAAAACTTCCGAAGGCAAATTACCATTGGAAGATTTTTGACTTCCAAGAAAACTACCATTTTGGGAGCCTCTTTCAGTGGTGGGACCGACATCCAAATTTTAAAGTTTATCATTTTACATTAACTTTGTCTCAAATCCATTTTATATATATATACACCCAATTGTTCCCCCTATTTCATTTTCCTCTTCATCTGCAAAAATTCTCTAACCTAAATTCATCCACAAACCGCCTTTGTTCTTATCTTTCTTCGCCATAAAGCTACTCACAAATGTCCAACCCTAATCCTAGAAACCAACCTGATTTTCCATGCATTTACACAGGCAACACAATCAGTTTGTTCTGTTAAACTCCGAGAATATCGTGGTTTCTTAGGATTTGCTGATTTTTGACTCTATCCAACTTCTTAACCTCTCTTACCATAAATCCTCTAGTTTATAAACATCAACTTTGGAGTTTTAGAGGACCTACCAAGAGGTCACTATGGATGGGGAGAAGGCACTTCCTGCCACAGTGCAGGAAAGGACACTCTTCATCACTCCAGCCTCTATTAACACTCATCTTAGGATGGATGATGTAGAAGGTGACTTGTCCTTCCCCAAGTCTGCTGTCAACCAGTCCATCAGGTAGATAGGCTATGAGGGTGATTACTTTACAAGAACCTTTAGAAGCAATAAGGTCTCAACCAGCTAGTGTTAGAGATCATTGCTCAAGGTGATAGACTAGCAGAACCAGCTAGTGTTGAACCCACACCATCTACTTCTCAACCACCCAAACAGCCTCCAATAACCATGTCCTACACAAAAAAATCCAAATGAACCCCTGTACAAGCTACTCTGCTTGTGCAGGCCCCCATATCCTCACCTATGTAGGAGGAAGTGGACAGTGGTGCTCCCACTTCCCCTGAGGAGAAAACCATTCCCATCTCTTCAAGGACTAGTGCTGAGGTTTCTCATGCCCAGCCTGATGATCTCAAAACCTCAATAGATTTACGCCTTCACTCAAAGTCTCAAAACTCTAGTAAACAACCTTCAGAGGAAAGTTACCATCCCCAGCCTCTAACCTCAACCAACTCATACCCAACCTAGAATCTGATGATGATGAAGACTGGAGATTAAGTAGTACCTTGAGTCACTCTTTTCTACCCCTGCTTAAGGAGAGATGAGTACTCTTGCATCACCTATGTCTAGCCCACATCATCCACCCATTACTGAGGTGGATCTCCCTTACAAGTTCAGGAGGTCCATATGGAAGAGGCTCTCACTTCATCAAGTGGCATCTTTAAAACCTCAATCATGGCAACCCAGCCCCTTGACACTTCAACTAAAGCTGTCATGGTGTAGTGGAAATCCAGTAGCCAAGAACATAGTGCTGGTGATAAGGAAGAAGACTTTGGTCCTATTCTCTCACCCCCCTATAATTCTTCTCATGAAGATGAGGGGAGTCTGAAACTAAAGGTGCAAAATCTGACCAAAACCTGCAACTATTTATTCTTAAAGGGTAGTCACCTGGACTCTTAGGTGACTACCTTAAAAAGGAGGGTCAATGACTAGCAACGTGAGATCATTAATCTCAAGGGTAAGCTAGCTGAGAGACTGTCACACCCCAACCTTAACGGCGGAAACGTCGAGATGTGAGGGTTAAGATCGCTCATGCCATACAACGCTAATTAAAAGTGTCAATATTATAAATTTTGAAGGTTCATGTAAGAAAAATAACATAAGTTTCAAGTAATAAAAATATAAAAGTTCTCATAGCATCGTGTGGCAATACATGTCTTTTATTTATTATCTAGGTCCATTCCTAGATGTAATAAAGTCTTCAAGAGCAAGTTAAACGGGTTCATTTCCTGAAACTTGTTAAAAATAAAGTCAACATAATGTTGGTGAGTTTCCATAGATTAAGCATACGGAGATATATATATCAAAAGATGACAATTCAGGTCATAAGTTATTGAATAAAGTAAGCAAAGATGGATGAACAAATGTAACAATCAAACCTTGACAAATATGGCCATTACAAGATTATACGATTAGCTAAGTGTACTTGGTTCCCATAGTGCTCAAGAATACGACAATAGGAGCCGGTAATAACCTCAGCTTTAGCACCAAATAGGCTTGTCAGGCCCATAGATCTACGACGTCGCTAGGCTATCAATAGTTAGTGATTGCATTTTACAAGAGTCATCACATGATAATTACAAGAGTTCAAACAACCAAGACAAATAAGTTGAATTGAACAAGTGTTACAAGAGTAAAAAACATATTTACAAGTGTGACTATAATAAGATTACCATGTTTCACCCCAAAAGTGTGAAATAATATAAAAAGGGGCATGAAAACTCACATGGATAATAATGACGAACAAATAAGAAATCTTGTATAAGATGCCGAGAAATCATTAATGTTCAACCTAAATGAACGTCGTGTTAAGTTATTCATGATAATTATAGTATTAATGGCATACGGGAATTCCCGGTTTAACTTTATAATTTTGGATAACAAATGTAGTGATATTATTTATAAATCATTAAACCATGATTTTTAAGTTATAAGATACACGTAATTTATTATTATTTTAATATTTAAATGATTGAATAAGAATTTTAGTGATTAAATCATTAATAAAGTTACACTTTTATTATCAAATAACTATTATTTACTATTTGCTAAAATAGAAAATTTGTAATTTGAAATGGTTAAACAATTCTATTAATCACAATAAATATATATTTTCTTTTAAACATATAATTAAATTTATAAATATAGTTTATAAAAATAAATTATTTACTAAATTGAAATTATTATGAATTAAAGGAGATACATTACAATTTTAAATTAATAGTAAATGGTATATGGTAATTTAAAAATAACAGAATAAGAATTTCTTAATTGAATTTCTAAGAAAATATAAAAAAACAATAATTTTATTAATTTCTGTTTAAAATTATTTTTATATGATTAATTATATTATTGAGATTTTTTTGAAATTTAAAAGTTAATAAAAAAATAAAGAAAAAACATTTTTAAAAATAAAGGCAGGGCCTCGGGTTCGAACCCGGGTCCTTTGCCTATGATAACAGTGACCAACCGCTGGGCCAAAGCCCCGGTTGTGTTAATTACCAGTGGAGAATTGTTAAAAGCCTACCTTCAGAAAAACTCCAATTTTCCCCTAAGAACCCTAATTACGATTCGATCCAATTGATCCACAATTCGTTGATAATAATCAAATTAACTATGGGGCTTTTGTTCCCCATGTAAAAACGATCAAAAACCCCAATGTAATTACCTGATATTGTTTGAAATTCGCCAGAACAAGAAAGATGTACAAGCCGACTGTTCTTGATTGTGAATTCGATGTGTGGGTGTGTTTGAAATGGTATTGAGCTTATGGATATTGAAAAAGAGATGTCGCTAGCATTTGCCCCCTATTTTATAGTTTCGATTTGATCAGGTAATCGTCCAACGACTATAAAATTATCGTCGGCCGTTTCAGGTCAAATTAAACGAGGGTAAAGTTGTTTCAGGTGTGTTTAATCATCCTATTTAATTCTATGTGATTAACCGATGTTTTATGCCTAATTAATTTGATGATTAACCAGATTTAAGTGTAAAATCAGTTTCATTTTCCAAGAGTAATCGGTTTCGTTTTGAATGCTATTGTAATCGATGTTAATTTCGAATTAAAACATGTCCCCGTGTTCGAATCGGATTCATGAACCGGTTGGGGTGAGTTTGGGTTAAAAACCAAGACCTAATGTTGGCGTTTTGGGCTCGCCGTAGTTAGCCGGAGCCGGCCGAAGGCGTTGGCCGGAAAAACGGGGAAGCGAGCGTGTGTGGGGGGGGTGTAGTTTTAGTTAATTATAGTTTGGTCCCTGTGATTTATGTATTTGTTGTTTTAATCCAAAGTTTAATTTTTAGTTTAAACCAAATTACAGTTTGGTCCCTGGGGTTTTAAAGTTTTATTATTTTATGCCCTAACATTTAGTTACAAGTTTTAGGATAATAAAATTATATTATTTTTATTTATTTCAAAGATTAACACTTATTATGATTATCTATTATTATTAGGATTATTATTATTGTTGTTGTTATTATTATTATTATTATTATTATTATTATGATTATTATTATTATTATTAATTACTTAATTATTTAGGAATAAAAGAGATCAAGGTACGATAAATTACAAACGAGTCTCCGTATTTGCATTAATGACAAAACAACCCTTACAAGAGATAACAACATTTAACAAATATTTAACAAAATTACGAAAGGTGACAGAGACCACTTAGAAGGACTCAACCAAGTCCATAAGAAAAAGTAGATGTGGTGGACATAACCTCTAGCTCACCTATGCAAGAAGGTGATGCTACCCAAAAAGGGAAAAAAGTCTTAGCAATCGTAAAACCTGGGAGTTCTTCCTAGAGTATGGACATTGAGAATTCACCACCCTCACTTGCAATTGTTCATACTCAATAACCTCCTCAATTCCATATTGATGTGGAATTACTCATACAAAGTTTTTTTGAGGAGGGTATCCTAAGGGCTATATCTACCCCACATATGATGCTGAGAATGAAATACTAGGGTGGAGGTATGATGCTGACAAGAGAGCCTTGATATAGCATAGACTTTAGAGGCAACAAGAGGTCTTAAATTTTCAGACCCTAAAGTACTATGACAGTCTTCCTCTAGTCCACATGTCACTTGCCAATCCTAGTTAAAACAAGCAAGCTGACAGACTGCCTGAGAGGATTTAAGATAGAATTGTTGAAGAGTCCAGACATAGAAGAAGACAAATAAAAACATGCAATGTTATTAGTCAACTGGATGTGGAGGTAGACCCTAATATTAGCTTTGAAGGGGAAACCTTTACTAAAGGCCCAGTGATAGACCCTGTGAACCTTATTACAAGAACTATTTCAACATCCTCTACCCTAGTGAGGCACCAGCTGGTGAAGGTACTTCATGATCTCTATCTGGCCATAACTTAAGTGCTGAACCAAGCAATGAAGGTAAAAGCTCTCTCCACCCTAAGTCACCAAGGCATGTTAGTGACAAAGGGAAAAGGAAACTGGTCCTTGAGGAAATTAAGGAGGAGAGAAGAGAGAGAGAGGAAGAGGAAACTAAGGGGAGAGAGCTCAAGTGGTCCACAGGCTTCATGGAAGCTGCAATCAGGGCTGCCGCCAGACCAAACATTTATGATGATAAGCTAAGGGCAACCAAATTATACTACTTGGGGACCAGGAACTATAACGTAGATGAACACATCTCTATTCCCTTAGAAGAACTTAATGAACTGGCTGACACTGAGTTGTCAAAAGAGAGGAAGGAGGCAGAGGATGCATAATTAATCCTCAAAGTAAGGAAGAAAGGAGGAAGAAAAGACTCTACAAACATGCTCCTACCCTCTTCACAGTTCAAGAAAGCCCCGAGACAGAGGCCGTGGCAACTGAGCAACAAGCTTTGGTAGACAAGGAAGCGTACATACAAAACATGATCAGCTACCTGAGTGCCACAGGCCTCTATCAGGCACCTGCACTTCTTCCCTTATCCTATGACTACATAGAATTTAGGTAACTCAATCAGCTTTAGCAACAAGTGATAAAAGAGCAAAATGCTACTAAGAGGAAGATGAGGGAAGAAGATACAAGGTTAAGAGCCATCATCCAAAAGAGCCAAAAGAAATCTGCTGATAGGTAGAGGATGATGAGCTTGTTGAAGTTGCATGGATTCTCCAAAAGGAGGCTTGGTCCAATATCTCTATCCATTACGGATGAGCACATTAGAGTGATCAAGCAGAAGATTAAAAGGGGGAGCTTGTTGACATGTATTTTCCAACAAGTCAAGCTACACCTGAAGTTAAAGGTTGAACCTCAAAAGACAACACAACCTGGAACTAGTGCTGGACCACAGCCAACTTCATCTTTTGATCCACAACAAGGTCCTGATCCCTTTCCTTCTGAACCAGTGAGGAAGAGGACCCAACTGAGAA
>BJCO01496757.1:0-12108 GCA_018326465.1 Flaveria floridana | reverse complement strand
AGCATAGCTTGGAATTGAGCGGACTGTGAGGTCCGGGTGGCGTGCTGAAGAGTCAGCTCGTGGCGCTCGATGGTCCTCAGTATCTCATTCAGGGTAGGGTCGGATGGACCAAAGTCACTAGCCCGCCGGCTAGACTGAGAGTGCTGGTCTCTGGAGAACACGCTGGGACCAACATGCATGCTGTGCCTTGGAGGCATCCAAGGATCCTCTTGTGGGTGGCGTCGGTGTGGCTCGTACCGCGGTGGTGCGGGTATGGGAGCCCTGACCGGTGGTGGAGGAGGAGGAGGCAACCTAAATGAGACCGAAGTCCCAGGTCTAACAGCCTTTCATGGACGAGTGACGGTGCATGCTCCCCAATTCCCAATGGGAGGTATCGGTGAGTGGGATGGAGCGGCAACATGTGGCGAGCGGGAGCGCGTCCGGCTCCTGGGTGGCATTGATGAAGAAGAATCCTCGGAAGCTCCAGTGTCCTCTGACGTGGCGGAGATCCAACCCGGGTGTCCACACCTCTGCAGGTACGCCCCACACATCCAGTTGATGAGACTGCCCTGTCACATTTCATCATTGTCTGTGTCAATTGAATACATTTACGTTTGCTATCAACTTATACTTATTTTGGTTTTGCGCTTATTTGCGCCATTGGATACAAATTAATACGCTTCGGCATTTACTATTATGTTTTCTTAATTAAATTTGATTGGGAAAGTTTTATCATTAATGAGTAATTATGTTTTTATAAATATTATGTCGTTTGGTGTAACTAATTGCTAAGATCATGGTATGTCATGCGCCTAATGGTATACCCCGTTGTGGAAATTGAGGGTGTGACAGATTGGTATCAGAGCCAATGGTCATGCGCCTACGGGGGCAGATTATGGATGAAGCGTATAAAACTCGATACTCCATTCATCCTGGTGCTACCAAGATGTATCAAGACATGAAGAAGGACTACTGGTGGCCGGGTATGAAACGTGACGTAGTGGAGTACGTAAGTAAGTGCCTTACTTGCTTGCAAGTGAAGGCGGAACATCAGAAACCATACGGGAAGATCCAACCATTGGATATACCCAAGTGGAAGTGGGATCACATCACCATGGATTTTATTACTAAGCTACCTCGTACGGCGAGGGGGTACGATACCATATGGGTGATTGTTGATTGATTGAGAAGAGCACTCACTTCCTACCAATCCGTGAGACATACTCATCAGAAAAATTGGCGGATCTGTTCATTAAAGAGATTGTAGCTAGTCATGGTGTGCCAGTGTCTATCATGTCTGATCGTGACACTCAGTCTACATCGAAGTTGTGGAAGAGATTCCATGATGCAATGGGGACGAGGCTACATATTAGCACGGCTTATCATCCTTAGACACATAGTCAGTTTGAGAGGACGATCCAGACGCTTGAGGATATGCTTCGAGCGTGTGTGATCGATTTTGGAGGAAGTTGGGATGATCACTTACCCGTTGGCAGAATTCTCATATAACAATAGTTATCATGCCAGTATTGGTATGCCACCCTATGAGATGCTATACGGTAGAAGGTGTAGGACACCCGTATGTTGGGGTGATATTGGACAGAAAGAGTTGGGAAGCCTTGAGGTGATTGAGGCTACGACTATGAAGCTAGAAAAGATCAAGGCCTTCATGAAAGTAGTCAAGGATAGACAAAAGTCGTACGCCGACAAGAGGCGTAGACCGATCAAATTCAAGGTGAGCAAATGAGTTATGTTGAAGGTCTCACCTTGGAAAGGAATCATCTAGTTCCGGAAGTGAGGTAAGCTGAGCCCAAGGTACATCGGACCTTTCCGAATCATCGTACGAGTAGGAGAGGTTGCCTATCGATTAGAATTGCCTGATGAGTTAAGTGGAATTCATCCAACATTCCATGTATCTCATCTGATAAAATGCTTAGCTGATGAAGATATGATTGTACCACTGGATGATATCGAAGTGGATGAACGACTCATTTACATAGAGCAACCAGTGGCAATCATTGATCGGAAAGAAAAGAGATTGAGGAAAAAGTGGTTCCACTGGTACGTGTACAGTGGAAGCACAGGAAGGGTTCCGATTTTATGTGGGAGACTGAAGAAGAAATGAGATAGCATTACTCACAGTTGTTCGAGGAGTGATAGGTTTCGGGGACGAAACCTCTTTAAGGGGGGTAGACTTGTAACACCCGAAATTTCTAGTCAAAATAAAAGGAAATAAAAGTATCTTGAAGGAAATAAAAAGGAGCTATAGTGGAAGGGGGCAAAGTTAAAATATAGTACAAAAAGTCAAATATTTTTATATATATGGGGAATGGCCGCCCATACCACCTTTTTACACATATGCTTTTATCGATCAAAGAAGAAAGAAGAGCAGAGAGAAGAGTTTACGATTTCTGGAGAGAGAGCAGCTGAATTCGTGTAAGGTAAGCAAATTTAGTGTAATTGATTAGTTTTCATGGATTTTTGGCCATAAAACTGGCTTTGTCATGTTCTTATGTGTATGTATGTGTTCGGTTATGTGTCGTTGGGCATGTATAGGTGTTAAGAGCTTTTAAAAAGTTCAAGTTGAAAGGATTAAGCTTGAAAGCAGCTAAGGTGAGTTCTAGACCCCGACTTTTACATGTTTTAAAACTCTTTTAGGGCTGAAAATGTATTAGAAATGGTTTTATAATTATTATGAATGTACACCGGTATGTTTTATGCTTATACGTTGATGTTTTATAGTTGTAAATGCTTGTTTGAGGTTTAGAATGGGTGTAACAAGCTTAGAACAGGTTATAGGAATGTTTGGGACTGAAAAACAACTTAGAAACGTGTAAGTTGGTGCACATGCGCCCAAACAAGGCCCATGCACCTAGTATTTGCCTTAGAGAAGTTTTTAAGTAAGGTGATGCGCCCAAAGAGGGCCCATGCACCTAAGAAATTGCCTTAGAAATACTAAGTATAGGCTCATACGCCCAAACAGTACCCCATGTGTCTGAAATTGCCTTAGATATATTCAAGTACTGGTTCATACGCCCGAATATTACTGATGCGCCTGAATAGTTCATACGCCCAAAGTGAAAAAATAGTTAAGTGTAGTGCCATGCACCCAAATAGTGCTGATGCCCCTATGCAGGGCTCATGCGCCTGCATAGTGCTCATGCGCCTGCATAGTGCTCATGCGCCTGCATAGTGCTCATGCGCCCAACACTTAGAAAATTTTCTGAAATTTTAAGGAAAAACAGAATTTTAAAGTTTGACCCTAGTTTAACCTATGGACAGTTTTGGGTCTATTTTGAGCATGAATAAGTGATGGTTTATGGATAGAATATATATAATGAAATGATAAATGTATGATATGAATATGTGTATGATGTGTTATCTTTTAATGATTTTCAAAACGTATATATTATAATATCATATACGTTAAGTATTATGTTATTACTTTACGTAGTATGACGAATGTATGAATGAACGTAAAGTATAACGCAACAAAGTGAAAGATAACAAAGATGAAAAGTAAAACGTAATGAAAGAAAGAACGTCTTGCAAGCAAATAGAAAGGAGGTGCAGGACCATGTTGTCGTTAGCTTAACTCTGTGCGGTTTTAATAAGCCGAAGGATGCATACAGGGTCAATCATTGAGATTGATGGGAACCTTGTGGCATGCCCTAGGTGACTGGGTCAACTTCGTGCATAATCTTCATGGTCTAATTGTAGACCACAGGCCTGGCATCAGCTTCATGCATAATGTTTGGGGTATTGCACATTGGTCCGGATGAAAGGGAGAGATGACTTGCCCTAGGTGACTAGGTCAGCTTCGTGCATAATGTTCATGGTCTAATTGTAGACCACAGGCCGAACATCAGCTTCGTGCATAATGTTCAGGGTATTGTACATCGATCCGTATAAAAGTAAAAGAATGACGTAACGTACGAAAAGAAAGTAAGAAAGTAAAAAGAATGATGTAAAGTACGATACGAAAGTATGAGAATGAAAGTAAAAGAGAGTTTAAAGTACGAAAAGAAAGTATGTATATGTCAGCAAATGTTAATGAAAAGAATGAAATTAAAAAGTGTATACGATGACTAAAGATAGTGTTGAAAGTATGAAAGAACGAAATAAGCAATGAATATTGTTTGAATATACGTATGATGTGTGCTCATATACGAATGTAAAAGTATTTCTTGGAAGGGTATATTTTATATATAAAACACAGAAGGTGTTTTGATACGTATAAAACTAGAACTCACTCAACAACGCTGACTTTTATGCATTTTCAGTTGGCAGGTAATTTGCTGAGGATGACAACCGGGAAGGCTACTCGTCAGGGCAAGATTGGCATCCATTCACACATATGATTATTGTTGTTTTGTAATGCAATTAACAGATGTTTTCTTTTATAACCTAACAATGTTGTATTGCATAACCACAGTAATTTATTAATCAAATGAATTGGCTTTTGTTAATTTAATTCCGCTGTAATGTTTTATGAAATATATATTATTATGTATGTTTAGTGCTATGAATAAGTTCAGTCGATTACTAGATGTTAACTCTACAGCCTTAGACACGAGCTATACGGTAGAAGTAGCTGATGGTCAGATCATACTGTCTTTTCATATATACCGAGGTTGTAAGATAAGTCTGTCTAGGCATGATTTCTATATTAATCTTCTATCTATTACACTCGGTAGCTTTGACGTCATGGTCGGCATAAAGTGGTTGTCCAGAAACCAAGCGAAAATCATTTGTCATGAGAAACTCATTTGATTACCTTTGCCTAATGGAGAGATACTCGTGGTGGAAGGCGACAAGAGTGGTGCTATGGTCGGCATCATCTCTTACATGAAAGCTCAGAAGTGTCTAAGGAAAGGGCATTCAGCCATTCTATCCCTAATTACTGAAAAGACCACCGAAGAGAAGCGGCTGGAAGATATTCCTATTGTTAAAGATTTTTCTGAGGTATTTCCCGAGGACTTTCCTGTCCTACCTCCACACAGGCAAGTAGAGTTTCAGATCGAGTTGATATCAGGAGCTGCCCCTATCGCTCGGGCGCCATATTGTTTGGCACCGAACAAACTCCAGGAATTGTCAAAACAGTTATAGGAACTGTTAGACAAGGGTTTCATACGTCCAGGTTCTTCAACTTGGGGAGCACCTGTGTTATTTATGAAGAAGAAAGATGGAACCTTCTGGATGTGCATTGATTACCGAGAGTTGAACAAGGTTACCATAAAGAATCGTTACTCTCTTCCACATATCGATGACCTGTTTGACCAACTGCAATGATTGAGTTACTATTCGAAGATTGATTTGAGGTCTGGATATCATCAGCCTAGGGTTCGAGAGGAAGACATATCCAAAACAACTTTCAGAATTAGATATGGACGCTTTGAGTTCGCAGTCATGCTCTCTGGTTTGACGAACGCTCCTGCAGTCTTTATGGATCGCATGAACCGTGTTTGCAAATGCTATTAGACAAGTTTGTTATTGTCTTCATTGATGGCATACTCATTTATTCTAAGAATAGGGAGGAACATGAGGAACACTTAAGGACTATTCTAGAGCTTCTAAAAACCAAGCAGCTATATGCCAAGTTTTCCAAGTGTGACTTCTAGATGAGAGAAGTACAATTCCTAGGGCGTGTGGTTAATGAGAATGGCATCCATGTTGATCCGTCTAAGATTGAGGCAATCAAGAATTGGCCGGCGCCGACGATGCCTACTAAAGTGTGCCAATTTCTTGGATTAGCAGGTTATTATTGGCGTTTCATAGAAGGATTCTCCAAACTGGCACAACCTTTGACTGTCCTAACTCATAAAGGAACAATCTACAAGTGGGGTAGCAATGAAGAAGCAGTTTTCCAAGTGCTTAAGGATAAATTATGTAGTGCATTGATCACGCCTTACTTGAAGGAACAGACGACTTCGTGGTGTATTACGACGAGTCAATCCAGGGTTTGGGTTGTGTGTTGATGCAACACGAGAAAGTGATAGCTTATGCATCAAGACAGCTTAAGGTACATGAGAAGAACTATACAACTCATGATCTAGAGTTGGGAGCTGTAGTATTCGCACTTAAGATCTAGAGGCATTACCTATATTGAACTAAGTGTATGATCTTCACAGATCATAAAAGCCTTCAGCATATTTACGAACAGAAGGAATTGAATATGAAAGTGTGATGACGGTTTGAACTGCTGAATGATTATGACTGTGCCATCAAGTATCATCTAGGGACGGCTAACGTGGTAGTCGATGCCCTTAGTATCAAGGAAACCCTAAAGCCTCGTCGTGTTTGTGCATTGCAATTAACGATTCATTCTAAACTACCATCACAGATTAAGAATTCCCAGGATGAGGCATTACAGGAATAGAACATGAAGTTAAAGTATCTCAGAGGAGCTGAGAAATTATTTCAGGAGAAGTCAAATGGTCTTCGTTACTTTGAAGACAGGGTATGGGTTCCAATGTTCGAGAATCTCCAAGAATTGGTGATGGATGAAGCTCACAAGTCTCGTTATTTGGTACATCCTGGATGTGAGAAGATGTATGAGGATCTGAAGGTCATTTACTGGTGGCCTAACATGAAGGCTGAAATCGCCACTTACGTGTCAAAGTATGTGACTTACTATAAGGTCAAAGTGGAGTACCAGAAACCATCAGGTTTGCTTCAGCAACTAGAGATTCCAGTGTGGAAATGGGAGAATATTTCTATGGATTTCATCACAAAGCTATCTCATTCACAGACTAGAAACGATACTATTTGGGTGATAGTGGATCGTTTGACCAAGTCAACACATTTCTTGGCCATTCGTGAGACTTATAAAATGGATAACTAGCACAGATTTATTTGAAGGAGATTGTGTCACGACATGGCGTGCCACTTTCGATCATCTCTGATCATGACGCACGATTTACTTCACATTTTTAGCAGTCACTGCAGAAGTCACTGGGCACATGTCTGGATATGAGCACGGTTTATCATCAACAGACAGATGGTCAGACTGAACGCACGATACAAACCCTAGAAGATATGCTTAGGGCGTGTGTTATTGACTTTGGGAAGAGTTGGGAAAGCCATCTACCTTTGGTTGAGTTCTCTTACAACAACAGTTACCACACGAGCATCAAAGCCACACCATTTTTGGCACTTTATGATAGAAAGTGTAGATCACCTCTCTGTTGGGCTGAAATTGGTGATAGTCAGTTAACTAGTCTGGAACTTATTCACGAAACCACAGAGAAGATTGCTCAGATTCGTAACCGTATGACGACAGCTCATGATCGTCAGAAGAGTTACGCAGATCAAAGGAGAAAGCCTTTGGAGTTTCAAGTTGGTGACAAGGTGTTATTAAAGGTTTCACCTTAGAAGGGTGTGATACGCTTTGGAAAGCATGAAAAGCTAACCTTAGATATGTTGTACTGTTTGAGATTTTCAAAAGGATCGGTCCAGTAGCTTATCAGCTAGACTTACCTGCAGAACTTGATGGCATTCATAATATGTTCCATGTTTCAAACCTGAAGAAGTGTCTAGCTGATAAATCACTTATCATTCCATTAGAGGAACTAGAGATTGATGAACAACTTCATTTCATTGAAGAACCAGTTGCAATAATGGATCGAGAAGTAAAAACCTTAAAGCGTAGAAAAATTCCTATTGTGCGCGTTAGATAGAATTCAAAGCGTGGACCAGAGTTTACCTGGGAACACGAGGATCAAATGAAGAAAAAGTATCCACAATTTTTCAACGATCAGGCATCTACTTCTTAAGGTATCATCTTTAAGATATCTTTTCTTTCCATTTCGAGATGAAATTCCCTTCAACAAGGGGATGATGTCACAACTCTCACGAAACTAAACCTTCACAAAGTCTCTCATTTGAACTTGTTTCAAGGTTTCTTGGAAACCGTCCTGGATACGCAATCAGTTATTGCATCTGTTGTTCTTCGCTAAATCCAATGTTCTAATTTCAAGATGAAAATTCCTTCAACAAGGGGATGATGTGACAACCCATATATTTTCAGGTTAACATCGTTCTGTTATCTAAACGTTTGTTCATCACTTGATATTATTAAATCTAGTTGTAATGAATGCAGGTGATTATTATTATCATTATTATTTATTATTATTACTTATCCCTAACTTAGCAAGTGATTATTACTATTATTATGATTTATTATTACCTATTATTATTACTTAACTCTAACCTAACATGAACTAACTAAAACCACTAAGTTAACTAACAGTAAACCTATACATAAATAAGGGACCCCAATTGTCAATTGAAAAAATTATTATTGTCTAATATAATTGAATCCAAATCCATCCCTCGATCATCTCCTCCACGCAACCCTAAAACCCACCGTTGAAAGTTCCCTGTCGTCACCCATCCGCAAGCCACCACTATCATCGGTTAAGCAACCATCTCCGGCGACTCTTTTCGTGTGACACGGTGAATCAATCGGCGGTCTTCATGATTGGTAATTGTAACTCCGTTGAACCGAACAACCATCGTAACTTCGGCAGCCACCTCTAGCGAACCGTTCCATCTTCGACTGATAGCTCTTGTTGCTTCATCCTAGCGACGCCTCCAGTAGTGATCGCCAATCACTGTTGCTCTGCTCGATATGTTTCTTACATTTCCTCCTTGTTCATTTCTCATAATCTACGTTATGCAGTTCGACTTACTTGGATTGGTTGCGTGTGCGGGTGTTATAGTAATCGGGAATATGTGTGCGTGACGTGTGGATTGCTTTTGTCCTGTGCGGAGTACACACAAGAGCACAGACAACCGTCGAAGGCTGCTGTGCATTCGTGCAAATAGGGGGGACGGCTGTGTATATGTTCGGCGTATGTATGTGCGTATATGTTCGGCGTATGTATGTATGCGTATGTTTTTCTGTGTATGGATGTACATGTATGTTTTTCTGCATAAGTATGTATGTATATGTTTTCTGCATATGTATGTATGTATATGTTCTTGTCCATATATATGCTTATATGATCGTGCATGTGGTTATGTATGGATGGTTGCTTTCATGGTAGATTGTGGATTGCAATTGAATGCTTATGTGTGCCTAGATGTATGTATGTTTGTGGGTTTATGCATATTTATCATATGTGCGCTTGGAATTTGGGACACGTGTATGGCAGTATGCATGATATATATATATATATATGTGTGTGTGTGTGTGTATGTGTGTGTGTGTAACGAGTTTATGCATTTAAGGGTGGTTGTATGAGTTTGGGGTTTGGATTAAGTGGGCATGTGGTTCTACAAATAGTGAGGGTGATATGCATGGGTATTTAAAGTCTGAGCATATAATATTAAACATAATATGTGCGTGAGTGTGTGTCAGCAAGTGTGCGTGTGATTTTCATATTGGGTGTGTGTGCATAATGTGTGTGTATATATACATACATACATACACACACACACACACACACATATATATATATATATACATGCATACATACATACATACATACATATATATATACATACATACATACATACACATACATACATACATACATACATACATACATACATACATACATATATATATATATATATATATTATCTATTACTACTATATAATGTATATAGCAAGGACAACATGGTAATTTGCCAAAAACTCTTAGAAATAAGAGTTTTACTACTCTTTATGCACAATTTACAACTTTACAATGCACATGCCCTTAAAACTAACATATCCCACCTATCCCCATCTGGGTGATTCAAAATTCATATAACCTTAACTCTCATAAAATCATCACATGTAAATCGAGAAGAGCACCTCAATAAAGTTTCTCCTTTCTCTCTGTGCTAAATCAAGAAGCTGATGATCGTTTAGCTGATTTTAAGGTTTGATTAAAAGATCCAGGTTTGATTTCTAAAATGTAGTTTTCAAGTACGATTTCCACCATTGATGATTCTAGATCCACCATCGCTTGAATTTGTTTTAGTTATACCAGCTTCTTTCCCTATTTGGTGGTTCTCCGATTAATTAGGGTTCCTAACATCTTAATTGATTTGTAACAAAGTTTCATTGCTCTTATATCAATAGATTCAATTGTAAAGTTAATTTCGTTCCAATTTTTAAAATTAGGTTTCAACAAATTCACGTTTGTGTTTATGTTCATTTAAAAGGTATGTGTAGATGAGATATTAACTAAAGGAAGCCTTATCATATGGTAGCTCCACCCATTGTCTGGTGTTCTGCAAGCTAAAACATAACTCATTTGTGCTGAATTTGGAGCATATGTGAAAGAACTTATAAGGCGTTTTTCAAATTACAAAAAGTAAGTTACAAATTCTACATAATGTTAAACTTTGTGGTAACGGGCACATGTTGTTTGAGGATTTGTAGCAATTTATGTTTCTATGCCTTTGTTTAGATGTAATAATCTTAACTGACTATAGCAGATGTTGTACAGTGAGGATATCACGTTTACCATTGAAGAGCTTCCATCAATCAAGAAAATATCAACATGAAACATGTGGCTTTTAGGGTTCAAGCCACTAAGTTACTTGAAGCATTATCACCACTTGAAGCCATCACTATTGTCTGATCTAGCGCAAAGATTGTTTTCATACATAAAATTTTGTTTCTATATTGATCAAAGTTTGATGTTATACCAATGAATAATTATTTGTATGTTTGGAACTATTTAGTTTGTATTTATATGTGTGCGTATATACGTTTATTCAACTCTCATTATTTTCTTAATTTTTACTTGTGTAACAGTGGCAAGATAACTAATTGGATGGTGAATCTGAGGAGTTAGCAGTGTTGTTAGTTGTATAAGGTGTGATAGGGAACGAGTTGACCAGATGGAATTTGTCTCACTCAGGATTCAAAGTTCTGAGCAGCTTCAAGAATCAAGAAGGTATATATTATTCGAACCCATGTTTTAGCTTTGGTTTTTTGTATATGTTAAATTCACAATGGCAGAGTGTTAGATTCTTTAGATTAGTTTATTGGTTAGCTGTTGTTTGCTTATCAAGTTTTATGGCTGTGCATCTAAGTGCATATGTAGCAATAACAGATTGCATAATTATATGCATCTTTTAATATTATTTTGCTTTTATTTCAATATAAAGAGCTTTAAAACTATATCAAACACTTCAATGGAGTTATAAAATTGTGAATGGATTTAAATCGTATGCTTCACCTTCTTTATTTTGATAATTTTATATGGGTTTTTCAATTTATAAAAAAACCTATGATCATATAGAGTTGGTTGGAGATGCTACCTGGAACATAGGATCATGTTAGCGCTGATGCATTTGGTCAAGCAATTATTATGAGTTTTTACTGAATTGAATGTAAAAATTAAATGGTCATTGCAGCAAGAAGAATCGAGATTGGTTTAAGCAGAGTGGACTAATCAGCTACTGGCGTTGGGTTATAATAACATTCTTTTTTTCATGAAATTTTGTGGGAAAATATAAATGTGGATTATAAACTTGCTGTTAATGTACGCTTTTCACAAGTATCATTTATTAAAGCTATGAGTTATTCTTTGTTTTTACAGGTCTTAAGCATAAATATGTTAGATCATCCCAATATAGTGAATTTTATTGAGATGATTACTGATCCAAACACAGGTTACTTTTACATGCGTATCTACCATCATAAACTCTTTCTGTTAATTTAAGCTTTTTTGTTTTTATTATTTTAGTTCTTGAATATGTTGAAGACAAGTGGGTCTTTGAGACTGTAGGACCCAATGTTTTCAAAACCGGACCGGAAAGCGAACCGGACGGCCTAGAGGTTCACTGGTCGGACCGGTCGGACCGGTCGGACCGGATTACGAACCGGATGACGTCATAAATATTTAAAAAAATATAAAAAAATTCCAAATATTTATAAAACTACAATGTTTATTTCTTGTATGGATTTATGGGCTTTGGATGATATTGGACTTCACGTTTGGGCTGGCTTTGGAGTTAAGTTGAGATGGGCTTGGCATAATCAATTGTGGCTGCTATATATGTTGGTCTTTAGGGCACTTCTTGAGACTCACTGGAATATTACCAGCAGCAACAGATCATCGCTTCTTCTTCACCCTTCGATTAGGGTTTCTTCTTCACACTTCTTGAGACTCACTGGAATAT
>BJCO01496742.1:0-10642 GCA_018326465.1 Flaveria floridana | reverse complement strand
TTAAGTATTATAATATTAAGTAAAGTATAACACTTATACTATTATTATTATTCATTATTAAATAAAAACTATTAACCACCAATTTGTTTATTAAGCAAAATAAGTCCTCAACGATTCAAAACGACATAAAAGATCCTTTTATAAACTTAATTAAGTTAACCTTTTAATTAACAAAATACTGAGATGTCACACCCTCCGTCTGTCTTCCCTTCCAAAACCCCACTTCCCAACCCTAAACCGTTGTTTGCCGTCAACACACATCTCCATTGAGTAGAAACCCTACTGTTGCAGGTACAAACACTACCGTTTTAGGTACTTTGATTTCTTCTTCATCTCTCCCTCTGTTTTCCACCGTCGCTGCAATCCCTCACACCGCCACCCTCTGCATAACAGTCGATTAAACCCAACGCATTCAAGGTCTTAGCGGCCACTTTAACAATCATTTTTGTACACCGCATTTTATTTCATTTCATATACACTAATACAATTACATACAACAACAATTCAAAAGCATATTGCATCTGCAGATGATGTATATGATATGTATGTTTGTTTCAGTGGTCGAACAACATGAACCAAGGTATTGCATGGCTTCCGCTTCCTATGCCTCTGAGGCTAGGGTTCAACACGATTGGGAATCGGGTGACGAATGTGCCTTTGTACATCGACTAATAGGTGTTTCCGGCCGCAAGTGGTTAGCCGCCCGTCTTCAGGGCGATATATAAAAGACTGGCCCATGAAAGACCGATCGCCCCCCGGAGATCCTAGAATCATGAAGAGGTTAAGGGGTTATTTTTTACGCCATTCCCAAGCAGCGCTTAATTAATCTGTTGATTTGGATGCAATTTCATACCCTAAACCGTTGTTCGCCGTCAAAACCGATCAAGATAGATTTGAAACCGTACTGTTTCAGGTACAATTTTTCATTCTTCAACATCTATGTTCATTTTTTTGTTTGAATTGGGTGCAATTTGAAATGGTTTATGGAGTTTTATTATTAAATGTACTTTTTTCTTGCTTCAATTCTTTCACTGTCACTAAAAATCATCTTTCATAAGATGTTATCTTGCATATATAGTTCGTTTATCTATTATTTATTCACTTTAATCACATTTAGTTTCAGCATTCTCAATAGCATTTTAAGGCTTCTTTCATATTCTCTGCTACGTATTATAGTCAAGATTTGTTATTATCTCCAAGGTACGTTTTTTTGTTAACATATCTATCTCTTTCAACATCAATTTGAATTATGGCTCATGTCATTCATGAAGTCTTAATAGACCACACTACAAGAAATACAGTTTTTTGCGGCGATCTAGTTCGTCGCAAAAAGCACTCCATCTCGTCGCAAAATGTTTATTGCGACGAAATAGTCGTCGCTATAAGTTCGCCATAGAAAAGTGGTCGCAAAAACTTTTTTACGACGAAAGTTGCGACGAAAAATTATGTGGGGTCCACTGCATTTTAAAAAAGATAAATCTAGCTGTAACTTTTTTGCGACTAAACTTTTTGCGACGAAAGTAGTAGTTTTTGCGGCGAAAAATCGCCGCAAAATTTATGGTAACCTAATTTTTTGCGACGAAAAATAACAAATGGTCAAATGTTTTTGCGACGAGAATCGCCGCAAAAAAACCATCATTTATTTTTAAAATATTGTTGCATTTGCAGCATTCCACCCAGATATTCCTGGGTACCCAACCTGCTGTATAAAATAACAAAACCTGCTGTTGAAAATAACAAAACATGCTGCTAATACCATCAAACCATTCGCAAATACAAAATCATAACATATAAACGAAATATTGTCTAAAGTTAACAAGTTAAATATCATACAAACACAATGTTCCAAAATGTTTAAAAATATTCATAACAAACATCAAAGTGAACATCTTATGACGACCCACCTTCATCATCTTCTTCATCTTCATCATTTTGTTGAGAATGGCCACTTCTTTTCAACGCGCTCTGTACTTGGCTTTGTATTTGACTTTGCATTTGTGCCATCATATTAGCCATCATCTGTGACTGTCATTGTTCTTGCTCACTTGCTAGTCTCGCTGTTATCATCTTCTCAACCTCAGATTGTGAGAACATCCGCTGATCTGTTCTATGAGGTGGAGGTGGGGGTTGTGAAGGCACGCTGATCTGTTCAGCGGATGTTCTCACAATCTGAGGTTGAGGAGATGATAACAGCGAGACTGGCAAGTGAGCAAGAACAATGGCAGTCACAAATGATGGCTAATATGATGACACAAATGCAAAGTCAAATACAAAGCCAAGTCCAGAGCGCGTTGAAGAGAAGTGGTCATTCTCAACAAAATGATGAAGATGAAGAAGATGATGAAGGTGGGTCGTCATAAGATGTTCACTTTGATGTTTGTTATGAATATTTTTAAACGTTTTGGAACATTGTGTTTGTATGATATTTAACTTGTTAACTTTAGACAATATTTTGTTTATATGCCATGATTTTGTATTTACGAATGGGTTGATGGTATTAGCAGCAGGTTTTGTTATTTTCAACAGCAGGTTTGGTATCCAGGAATATCTGGGTGGAATGCTGCAAATGCAACAAAATTTTTTTAAAAAAATGATGGTTTTTTGCGGCGATTTTTCATCGCAAAAAACATTTGACCATTTGTTATTTTTCGTCGCAAAAAATTAGGTTACCATAAATTTTGCGGCGACTTTTCGCCGCAAAAACTACCATTTTCGTCGCAAAAAGTTTAGTCGGAAAAAAGTTCCAGCTGGATTTTGCAGTGGACCCCACATAATTTTTTGTCGCAAAAAAGTTTTTGCGACCACTTTTTTACGGCGAACTTATAGCGACGACTATTTCGTCGCAATAAACATTTTGCGACGAGATGGAGTGCTTTTTGCGACGAACTAGATCGCCGCAAAAAACTGTATTTCTTGTAGTGGGATGATTATACTCTCTTAGTTTGTATCATAAGGTTGTGTAGGCAGCCCATGTTTAAGAATCCGTCTCAAACATTCTCCATAGAGCTGATCTTGATCGATGAACAGGTTAGTTCCATTGAAATAAAAATAATAACATAAAAATATTTAATTCTTATTTATTTTCCTTGTATTTCAGGGAAACAAGATCCAAGCAAGTGTCTTGCACAAATGGTTTACACGCTTTGAGAGGTTTTTGGTTGATAAAGTACCCTTGATTATCCGAAAACCAACCTTGGGTGATAATATTACCTCTTTTAGATATGTTGATAACCCTTTAGAGGTGTGCCTTTATTATAATACCACTCTTACCAAATGCACCGACTTTAATGGTCCACTATATGGTTTTTCCTTCTCAAGCTTTCGATCCATACTTGACCTTGAAGTTTCAGAATCTGGAAGTATAGGTAACAGTATTCCACCATCAGTAATGCGTATTTACTAAACCTAATATTTACCTGTAAACTTAGGGTTTGTTACATCTTAATTTTTTTCCATTCTCTAGATGTGATTGGTATCATCGTCAGATATTTTAAGTTAGAGGATCTCATGATAAATGCGGAAGACAAGCATCCAAGCTGAACTTTCAGATCAAAGACTTGGAGAACTATTTTATAATTTAAAATACTCACCACCTTCATTTTATATAAATACTTAATTTAAATACTCTTTTGATGTAGGGGTCTTAAGATTTTAATTACTTTGTGGGATGATTATGCGAGGCAGCTTTTTGAGTATCTGGAAAATAATGCCGATGCATGTAACATTGTTGTCATTCTACAATTTGGAATGTTTAAGAGATTTAAGGTATTTGATCAAAATATCTTCACATACACCACTGTTGCATGGATTTCAACCATGCTCCCAATTTAATTATTTTCTTTTTCCAATTTCAGATGGATATTCGGTTTCAAACTCTTATGTCGTGTCACGTTTGTTCATCAATTAAGACATTGACGAGATCCTCTAGTTTAAAAAAAAGTACGTATATCCATGCTTTATTTACGGATATTGATTGTCACGATATGTATCTGCATTTGATAATGTTATCTTTTATAGTTATCTTAAAAAAAATGAAGGTGAGAGTACATTAACTATTGGTCTTCCTGCTTCATCGATGCTGGTTAATATTAGTGATGATTTCCTCATTAAGACAGACTTCAACAGCATAGCAGAGGTTAATGAAGTCTCCCAGGTATTACAAGTATCTTATATTCTTTTTACTTTAATTTGTAAGAAGCTTATGACCGTACACCAACAACAATAATATCTTATATATTAGTGAAATAATTATTTATTTTTTATTCTGCTTGCTGAATTATATTATTAAATTCTTTATTATACTTCTATAAACTTTCAGGTAAAATCAGTGGTTGTGGTTGGTCATGTTAAGCTAATCATCGCAGAGGGTGAATGGTTCTATTAGTCGTGCAGGTCATGCATGAAAAAGGTATACCGTAAAGACAACACAAATGCTATTGTCGATGTGTCAAAACCAGTTGAAGACAACGGCCTTTATAAATGCAGAACCAGAACATGTGAGAATGTACTTATAGACGTTGTTCCAAGCTAAATGCATTGGTACCCATTACTTTTAACTTTGCATTTTAATTAAATACAAAATCTATTTGTTTGTCTGATATGTAGGTTCAAGATACCAATAAGAGTTCAGGACGCGTCTGGTATTGTCTCTTTAACAATTTTTGATCGTAAGGCCAAAAGGTTCTTGAGAAAAAAATGCAAGTGATCTGTATGAAGATTACCTCTAGGTTCTCTTTATTAACTCTACTTTGTCATACTTTATTAAAATGTAATATTTATGCTATTCTATTTCAATTACATTCTATAATTTATATTTTTCATCATTACATTTTTAGGGGGATGGCATGTGTGTCTACCCAGAGATATTTAATACTTTGCTGGATAGAAAGTTTGCATTTAAGATAAATATCATGTCACACCCTCGCTAAGAGCGGAAACACGGGGATGTAACGAGACGGGTTCGTCATAACACATGGTAAGCATTAGAGAAGCAATATAAATAATGATGACAAGTGCGTCATGACAACACCTGACACAAATGGAGACTTGTGTCGTGTTTTGTCAATATTCACGACAACATACCCATAAGCATAACATGTTAAATGATTCACATAAGCAAAAGATGATAACATTGTAATGTAATGTAATTCCCACAACCCGGGAACAAGTATCAAAAGTATGAAGATTGTTTAATAGACTACAACAATGATTCAAAATGAATGTTTGTCAAGTATGTTTAGTCTCAAAAATGCATCCTAGGGTCTCCACTAAGGCAGCACACCTAGATCTAGCATTGTCACCTGAAAAGATATGCTCAAAATGGTCAACAAAATTGTTGGTGAGCTCGCAGGTTTAAATAGTAAATATGTAATGGATGATGTATAGTAATTGTTGCGGAATACCGTGTATACAGTTATAAGTAAGCAAAACCACATGACAATGAGCTTTACAACTAAACCTAATGACGTACACACAGAATCTCGTCCGAATATATTCACCCAAGGCCTGTTCCTGGCTACTGATGGTACCAACTAGTATACCATCAGACAAGGGTGGGGGTGTCAACCCAGTAGTACTACCAATACATATCCGTCGGTTCCAACACCGGAATTAAATGGTTGTAAATAAAGTACCACACATCGAACTCATGTATGTATCAGATAAGTACTCACAAAACAGTAACACGTTGATACCAAAAATGTATGTTGTACAACATAAAAATGGGTGAGCATACTTTTCCCCCAAGTTTGTAAATGATTGAAGTATTGTATAAGCATAAAAGGGGCCATGAAACTCACTTGTTAGGTGGTAAGTGTGAATGATCAAAGTTTCCAAATATTGTAGGTAGTAAACGGTCAAACACCTATTGACAGTTATTGTTAAGCATTTATAATATGTATAAAGTAAATAATAACGTTCGGTCGGTTTGGGTTGCATTGGTTCGGTCACGTGTAACGCACACAAACAGACATAAGTATTAGATCTTATGTAGATCCAAGTACTAGAAATCGTTGCCATTGCCGATGATATTTGTGTAAAAGTGTCATTGTTATTAGAGAAATACTTAGCAAATATTAGCGTTGTAAATCGATTGTTGATAATTGTAAAATGTTATGTTGATTTGATTTGGAATAACATTAATAAGTTTGATAGTGTCAATTTTAAATATTATCATTAGCAACGGTACGCGTGTCGATGTCACCTTAACATCACATAACAAACACACACCACACACAAGAAGAAACTCACACACAACAACTCCAATCGCACGACAGGACCAGACGCACGACTCAACACTCCATCCGCACGAATCAAGCTTCATTCGTACGAATCAGCTTCATTCGTACGATTGAACCTTCATTCGTGCGACTTAGCATTCAATCGTACCACACAGCACCCAATCGCACGACTCAACATCCATACGCACGAATCAACCTTCATTCATGCGACTAGGCATTTAGTCGTGTGATACACGAACAATCGCACATATTCATCCGTATTGACTCAATTGCACGCTTCACACAATCGCATAGACTCAGTCGCATGCATACATTCATCCGCATAGACTCAATCGGACGCTTCACACAATCGCATAGACTCAGTCGCACGACTCACACAATCGCATAGACTCAGTCGCACGACTCACACAATCGCATAGACTCAGTCGCACACAGACCCAGTCGCCTGGACAGCAGAATCGCGACTTCAGAATTGCAGGGCAGCCTTCGGCTGCTCCGTGCACGAGATTCACATCTCAAGGACTTCTAGAAACACCTTTCAAACATGTACAAACAAGAAGAACACGCAGAAAGGCAACACACGCACCCACGCGACCTCATATGCTCGGGTTGGCCCCGAGCACCCGAAACCCTAAAAGTGCAGCAGTAAACAAGCAAGAAAAGGGATGACCAAGGTCGTCTACCTGCAAGAAAGGAGTAGTCTCAGCTGTAGCCGAGGCTTTACCGGTGAAAACGCGAAGAAACGGGGCGGTTCGGTGCAAGGAGGAGGAGATAAGTGGTGGCTAAGGCTGGTAATAGGGTTTATATACCCAGCCCTAGTTTGGCAAAATGTCATGTTTGGTCCCTACACTTAGCCCCCCGAGTCCCCAAATTTTGCTTCGGTTGAAAACGACTTAAATCGAATAGTTATATTAATGATAAAAAAGGTAATTAATGACATTTGTAGCTTAAAATGGTTTTATTAATGAGAGTAATATTATATAAAAATGGTATATTTAGTGATGACGGTGATGAAAGTTGTAAAAGTTTTAAATGTAGCATACGTTTACGATGATGTCACAAGCACAACGATGATAAAGCAAGTATAATATCCATACGAATAGATTACAAAAATGAGGAATGAGCGTTCAAAGAAAAGTTAACAGAAACACGTTAATTGACGGAACTTTTGGTGACGGATGTCACATCTGCCCACGCACCCCTAACAAAGAGGTCTTGCCCTCTTAGAATCCTCATTAATTAGGGGTTTTACACCTAATAACCAATGAGGTTCTAATACCGAGAATCATAATAAACTGAAACTAAATTACTGTGCACTTCGTACCTTTAAACTAATTTCATGAATAATATAACTAAATTGGCACATAGTCAAACTAATTGCACTAAAATATCTACATATATATCATAGGAGACCTAGCATTGTGTTTGATGATTTCATTTGATAGTGATTACATAAGTTACATACCATACAGTTTTACTATTCAAGTTTTGATGTTACAAGAACACTACAAACAATGCAGACACAAACAAACGAAGGAAATTACGTTAATAATGATCCCGCATCAAGTTGTTAGATTAGTTATCCGTAAGAAGAAGCTAATCTAAATGAATTATAAACAATCATGTGATATTATCACTTGATCTTAAATGTATATTTTAGGTTCCAAGTCTTTTTTATGAACCTTTTGAAGAATTCGTACAACTCTGTATCTCTAATAGAAACTTAATCATTTTCTTATTTAACATGATCTTACCTATTCTTTTACAACATGTTGCTAGGTGTTAGCTAGCAGGATAATATTCTAAGGCCAAGGTGGCATTCCTTCTTATTGATTATCTTCTCTCGTTAATTAGTTGTTTATTTTAAATTACTTGTTAAAATAGTTCACCCATCAAATCACAAGTATTTCATCGGCTAGATATTTGCAAGGGTATATTATGAGGAGTTGTCATATCCTTAGACAATACTTAATTCTTTACTAACATTATAATACGTGTAAAAAGTACACTTGCATGTCGTGCATGTGGTTTAGTTAAGGTAGAAATTGTTTTTATATAGAGTTAATTTTATGATTGGTCCCTGTGTTATGTCGATATTGTAAAATTGATTTCAACTTTTGAGAAATTACATCATTAGTCCACACTGTTTATCAAACCGTAATGTGATTGATTCCTAGAGTGGATGGTCGATAAGTTTTCTAGTTAAGTTGGTGTAAAATGTCCATTTTACCCCTAAACATTATAAAAATTAAAAAAAATTCTAATTTTTATGGGACCCAATGTCACCATCACCAGTACTTTAAACCCAAACCCCCATCCTCACCCCAATCCCCATCCAACTAAATTCCACTTCCCCACCGCCACCACCCTCCTCCGCCATCCATCATCATCATTCATCAACACCCCCACTATTATCATATACCCATCCATTCACCTAGATCTACACCAAGCCGTAAAAGATTCCGATGACCACCCAACATATCTCCAGCGAGCACCACCCAATCATCACCATCGACGCCTACCCACCACCTAACCATCACCTTACCAGCACCACGTAGATTATCATAATCTTCATTAATCACTATCATTGACATCTAGATGAAGATCATCACCATCTACTACGATCTGGGTTCTGCTATAGTGGTTGAAGATTGTCAATTGCCGGTGAAAGTGATGGTAAGTGACGATGATGGTGGTGGTGATAGTTAAGTGATGATGATGATGGTGGTGGTATGATGGATGGTGGTGATGGAAATAGTGATTGGTTGCCGGTGGTGGCTTAACGGTGGTGGTGGGTTGCAGGTGGTGGTGGTGGGTTGCCATAGGTTGCAGGTGGTAATGCAGGGTAGATGGTGATTGTATGTATATTATCAATATTATATATATGTGTGTGTGTGTGTGTGTTTGTTTGTTTATAATTGTTTAATTAAGAGAATATGGGACCTATATAAATTAGTTTATGTTTGATATATTTTACCTTTTAGTTAAGGGGAAAAGAAGTCTTTTTATACTCACTTAACTAAGAAAGTTAACGGAAGTTAGTGTTAAGTATCAACGTGTTACGTTTTGGTAAACAATTGGGACCAGTGATATAATTTCTAAAAAGTTGGGACTAATACTGTAATATGGGTATAATACATGGACCAATTGTGTAATTAACACTTTTATATAGTTATCAAATCTGCGTAAGAAATGTAGCCATTCATTCTTTTCTCTCACCTGCATCCTTTCGCTTTATGTTTTCTTTATGTTTTCATGCTATTAGTTAGAGCCTTAGGGTTTTGCATTCATTCTTTTCTCTCACCTGCATCCTTTCGCTTTCACCACCTAGTAGTGTAAACAAGTCAAACCGGCTCGCAAACTACTCGGGATCAATCTGAAAAAAGATTGAATCGAGCTGAGCTTAAACGAGCTCAAGCTCATATTATGGCTCGTTTATAAATGAGCTCGAGCCCGAGCTTTAGATATCAAGCTCGCACCGGCTTGGGAGTCTAAACGAGTTTTTTGTTTAAATAATTTTAAATATAATATATATATATATATATATATATTATTATACATAAAATTATGATAAAAATAATTAAATAATACATATTCTGATATATATTAAGTATGATTATATATATATATATATAACTAATTATAAAAAATATAAATTTAATAACTTAATAATAAACGAGCCGACCTCGAGCTTGAAATATTTCTAATAAGCCGAGCTCGAGCTTTAGAAATAAAACTATAAACGAGACGAGCTCGAGCTTTTTAAATTTAGAACGAACCGAGATCGAGCCTTAGCGAACTCGGGCTTGGCTCAGCTTGTTTACACCCCTACCACCGACACAAGATCACGGTTGGTCCTCGATCATCATTCAATTGTAACTCTTGTGTGACAACTTCATTTCTTGTCTTCTTCCTCTCGTCCTGTCTAGGGACGTCATGTACAAATATATTGATTAATTAAGTTTAATTTATGCAGGATCGATATTAGTCACTTAACAAGTGGTTTTCTCTCAAACTCACCTTAGAACAACACTCATAATGAGTCTAACAAGAGTTGATCACAATATAACAAGTAACAAATGATAATAAACACAGGAAGTAAATTTTCAAGGTACTTTTATATATTGATTCTCAACTCAAAGGATTACAAGACTCTTGCAAGCACAATCTCTCTATCTAATGAGTTACAATGAGAACTATATATATAATACTACCTACAGCTGGATATACTTTGATACCAGCTGGAAACCTATAACCAAAAGCCTATACTACAAGACTATAGGTTAAGGTATCTCGGATATTTTATCTGAGATTTGATAGTCAGGACATGTCCCTGACTTACCTTTTGTCACCAACTAAGGTTGGTAACATGTACTATCATAAAAAGATAAACAGTGGAATAA
>BJCO01496644.1:0-12229 GCA_018326465.1 Flaveria floridana | reverse complement strand
AATATTTAATTGATGATATGATCATGCAATTAAATATTTACACCAATTTAGAAAATGGGTTTTCTAAATAAGTTGCATATGAGAGGAAACAAATTATTAATACATTTTGTTCAATGATATTATTTGAAATGTTATTTAAGTGAGTTAAATAACATCACAAATTAATAATAAGAGTGTAAGGATTATACAATTAAAAGGTTACTTGTATATCCAAATAAAAGACTAGTTAAAATATTGTGTTCATAAGTTTAAAGGGGAAATTTTTTTAAAAAAATCCAATTGGCCGCCCCCCCCCCTTATTTTATGTTGGTTCTTTCATTAGTGGGGAACACACACATGTTGGTTCTTTCATTAGTGGGGAACACACACATGTTGGTTCTTTCATTTAGTGAGGAACACACACATAAAACTATGTCTTGCACTCCACATTCCCTTACACACAACACATGCAAAGAATCAAAAAAACCTCTCTTCCTTTTCTCTCTAACTTACGGAAGTAGCAGCAGCAAGGAGAAGGTTTTTGAGCTGTTCTTGGTGTAATTTCTTCCTAACAAGAAGGTGTCTTGCAAAGGGCTTGGGATATACAAGCTTGAGGACCTCTAATCTTGAAGTCTTGGTCGATTTTCAGCATCATCCAACATCCTTTTGTGTCATTTTTGCTGCTGCTGAAAGGTAGAAATCACAGCTCAATGTAGCTGTGATTTTATGTACATTTACATGTCTTCATAGCTTGCATATTCACATAAATGATCCTTTGTTATATGGGTTTGTTTTACACATATATATATATCACTTAAACAACATGATTTTTCAGCTTAATAATCATGTTTTAAAGTTGTTATTCCGCTGCGTTTTCAGAAATTTTAATGGGTTAAACTTTGATTTAGTGTTCTAACAAACCCAACAAGTCAATAAACACAAATCCACACTCAGATAAACACAATCGAAGCTCACACATTTCCACACAACCAAAATCAAAGAAGACAAGAATCAAACAAAATATTACATCACCGCAACCGCAAAACAGTGTCACTAAACGTAGAGCATAGTTGGAGGCACCCAACAAACCAGCCTAAAAACGGGAGATAGGCGGAGGCGGCCGAAAGCGGTACCGAAGTAGCAGAAGACAAGAGGCAATGTGGAAGAACCATTTAAAAGGAGAAGGGTTTTACCTCCTGTCTAGTGAAATACCTAAATCACCCTCACACTACTGTTTATTTCATTGCAAAATTAACATTATATAATGAGTTAAAATAAACGAATATAAAAACTATTATATTTTGTTTTATATTTACAAATATATGTAAAATGTAACAAAATTATTTTTTTAAATAAACAAGTTGGCTTGTGAGGCGATTTGACTCGGCTCGTGAAAAAACATTATATTTTATTTTATATTTATGAATATATGTAAAATGTAACAAAATTATTATTTTTTAAATAAAGAAGTTGGCTTTTGAGGCGATTTGGATCGGCTTTCGTATATGTAAAATGTAACAAAGTTATTCTTTATAAAGATAGAAGTTTTCCTCAAAACTTTCTCGAGTGGCATGTTAGCGTCACGTAAACTTTTTCTATTTTTATCCACTTTTCCTAAGATTTTTCACGTTTTGCAGGGTGTCGTTCTAGTTCTTTCCCATTATCTTATTTTTTTAGAAATTAATTAATTTTAATTTTTTTATTAATATTTCATATTTTATAATTAAATTAACTAAATTAAATAATTAAAATAAGCTTTCATTAATTAAAAAATATACACTATAGAATAGTTTAATAAAAATAAAATAACATTTACTATGAGAATCTTCTATTTTTCTTGTTGAATAACGTTCAAGATCAGTCCAGAATATGCCTAGTTATCTTTTATAAAGATCCATCTATCTTCTAGCTTTTGTATTCCCTTTTGCTTTACTCTTCCTTTGCTTTTAACTCGGTAGCTCCTCACTATCTCCGCCAACTACTTATTCTTTTGGCACCTCCATCTCCTCACCCGATGGAGGGAGTGTTTCACTACTAGAATCGGACTTTTTACGACGATAGTCTTAAAATTTATTTGTGTATTGTTGAGACATTAGAAAGTGTAGTTGGTTGTAGTAGAGTGATAGTTGAAATTGCGGATGATATGTTGGTGTCAAATATGTGAGAATGTTGGGAAGATGGTTGTGAAGTTTAGTTTTTTAGGCTTTTTGAATTGGAGTAAATAGGAATAGAATTAATGTGTAAAAAATGATGATACTAAGTTATATATAGTGTTAAATGACTAATAAGATTACATGAAATAGTCAAATGTTTAGTAATGGTAAAAAAATGGGGTGTGATGGTCGTTGATGCCCGGTGAAAATTTACCGGGTCGGAGGCTTTTTCCTCGCTGTGTTTGAAGGTTATGTTCGCACCCCGGGCCAGGTTTTCCCCACCTCCCTGTCACAGCTCCATATCATCTAATTAAGATCATCAATAGTGATTGCAGTCATCAATAGCAACTGAAATAACAAAAGAAATTGAAGCATAATAGGAACTTTGTATTATCAGCAAGCATGATATGCAACATTTAAGATGTTGCTAAAAAGCAAGATATCAATAGGATATAAGATACTAGCCATGGTGTTACTAGTGAATACTCCCTATTGATATAACCATAATATGCCGACTCTTAAAACTGTTAAATATTTTAAACTTATGACCGTTAATCGACGCCCTTTCATAATAACATGTAACGTTTCATGGTGTCTGTTTGCTACCTATATAAAGAAATCATCTAATTTGTTTAAGATGTGAATTTTGTAGAAAAATTAATTTCATTCTTGATGTAATTTTTATCTTATTTGATTATTAATTTCAAGTGTACACACGAAATACTTTAATCTACACCATATAGTTTGGTCCTTAATATCCAATGCTAGAACAAGCTGTCACCCATCATAATTAAGTTTGTTATGCACAGATCTATGGTTTCTCTATTCAACGTACAAGTCACCTGACATATATTATTATTTAAAGAAGAAAACATAACAATTATTAATTTTATTATCATTTTATCTAGTGAAATTCTATGTGAAGAGGTGACACATAAGAAACAGATTTAATTGTATCAGCGTAAGTCTAGGTTTAGACTTTTGAAATTGGAACTTGGAATGAAAGATACGAGGTAACAATATGGGGACTAGTTCTTTAACAAATAAGCTTATTACGATGGCCTAGTGAGTATCTAAATATCTATAAAAACTATAAAATTTCACGTTTAAATATTCTTTAAGTAAACATGCTAGATCGATCACCGCCGTCAAAAAAGAACTGTTTAACAAATTAACAACAGGTAACAATATTGTAACAAAATCAGGGACCATGAGTCACGTCATCAAAAGAAATGGTATATTACAATTTATACACAGACATGACAGGTTATCATTTGTAACAATTTGAATACAATAATACAATTATTCTTTATCCGGTTAATCAAAACACAAAAGTCGTATTCATGTGATTTTTACACTTCTTGACAAATATAATATGTTTTATTATTGTAAGTGATTTTTCTATTTTAGGCAATAAAGAAAGTCATAACTTTTGTTGTTGGTAGTACAAAAACAATCATATCTATGTTAATAACTATTATGAATAGTATTTGTTGCTTTCTCATAAATAATTTAATATTATTAAACATTTGTATTATAATTAATTGTTATGATATATTGTTTTTCACTTATAACTTATAAAATAGTGTTTTTATAAAATTTTAAATATATCGTTACCACATACTTATTTTTATATGTGCTTTTTATATAACTTTTATTTAAAACCACAATGGGTTAAATACGGTTTTATTTTTAGCAAAACGTACTAAGTTAGTGCCAAATACATTATTTTTTAACTTTTGATATGTAATACCGTTGCATCATACTTTGATATGAGTTTTATACAACCAGAACTACGTCAATGCTTATTGAATTTACCAAATGCATATTCAACACCTTCATAGAAAAAAAAAACATTTTATTAAGAATGTGACAATTTTGTATCAAATCTAAACACTGATAAAGACCGCTCAACTGTTATGTACATACATGAATTTCCCGTCGCACCGCGTGTGTGAATTTAACTAGTTTTAATAGTCACATATGACAACTTGGATTGGGATTTTATATTATTTTATTTTATTTTATCATATTAATACAAAGATTAATTTTAGCTACATAATTGATTTAATGTTATATTTATTTTGAGACCAGAAAAAGATTACTAAATTAAATTGAAAATATTTTTTCTCAAAACATTTAAATACAAATTAAAACTCTTACCAACCTTTCCACCACTATAAATAGTGGCTCTTTCTCCACCAATTACACACACAAACACATACCAGGTCACCCAAAACCATTACAACTTATATTTCATTTAATTGCAAAGAATAAAGATGAAGCCATTTGTTTCAACATTCATGCTTGTGGCACTTGTACTCTTGAGCTCTTCACTCCTTCAAATCACCATGGCCGGATCAAGTAAGATACATTCTTAACCAATTTACAAACTTTTCACCTTTCAATTTCCATTTGTGCTTTGTATGTTTGTACTTTATGCTTTAGAAGACTATACTATATGCGGTTTGTGAAGTTGAGGCGTGCGTTTACAGCGTTTTGTGATACCAAATGTGCAGGATAGATGCTTAAAGTACTGCGGTATATGTTGTGAAGAGTGTCATTGTGTGCCATCCGGAACATACGGACACAAAGACGAATGTCCTTGTTATAGGGACAAGAAGAACTCTAAAGGCGGGTCCAAATGCCCTTAGAGTATCTGAAGTTGCACACAATGTATTTAGTAACGGGTTTAATAAAAGTCTTCCTTTAACATATTTTATTCGTGATAACAATTTATGGCTCTGGTATTTTATTCGTGATAACAACTTGCATATTTTCAAGACATGATGTCACTTAAAATCAAATACAACAAACATGATTTCATAAAGAATACCAATTTAATTGCATCTAAATAACTTTCAATCGTTTTATAGGAAATGTAATATGAAAAGATGATGGAAAAAAAGTGTTAGGAAATTATACAAACAAACGAGTTTTTGAAGCTACATAATAAATTATAATTGCATATTTTTCTTAAGAATCACATGCCTTTTTTTCTTAAAGGACAACAATAATTATATATGTTGCAATAAAGTTTCTTCATTTACACGGATAAGTTCACTATGGTGGGGTGAGGAGTGTCCTACTCCTACTTCCCGATGCTTTGCTTCCCAATGAAATAACTTCATAGCCATTATTTGCTTTTAAATGACAAGTAACAGTTTTAAGCGTTTAAAAACCACTAAATTAGATAAATCATGTAAGAACGTTTGTTGAGATACACTTATGCTTCGGTAAGCATCAAATTACATCTCTAAAGTCTATTGTATCCTTTTGCATTATCAGAAACACTTTATAATGTACAAACCAACATATTTTTTAAGAAAATAAAGTAGATACGTAAAAAGTGAAAACATGAAAAATAATTGAAGACTTTTGTTCTTTCCATGGCATTTATGATAATGAACAAATATACGGTAAATATACAAAATAATTATGCATATTAATCACCTAACCTATCCCCATCTAAGTTCATTCTCCAATTACGTCCTAAACTTTCATAATATTCCAAAGAGACAAACATTTGAGTTTTTGGCAACATATAATTTCATCCTTCAAGATTTATACCAGATGAGATTTCTACAAAGTTAATACAGAGCATATATAATCACTAATTTCTCATGTCCCAAATGTCTTAAACAGCTTCATAACACAGTGGTCAAAAGTCAAAGTCAAAATCAAAAAGTCAAATCCTGGTAAGAACAACAATATTCAAGAAACAACATACCACACACATATTTGGTAACCATAGTTTATAATATAAAGTAACAACATCTACAAACTACACTTTCAAGTTACCGCATTGAAGTTTCTAGCTTTACGCAAGGTTGACCCTCTTCTTTTCGAGTCTTTCAAGTATCTTTTTACCATAAAGATTGGTTCGCATCGACAACATGTTCTTGGAAATTAAGCCACACAAACAGTCATATGCAAAACCCTGTTTCACCATGATAATAATATCAAGTCACTTCAGTAAAAATAATGCTTTACTATGAACATCATCATCTGCTCTTCTTATTGACAAAGTGATTACTTCACTATATTTCCGGTTAACCTTATCAAAAAAGGCATCAACTTTAGTGTTCAAAATGCAGTTTGAACAGTATGATAATAAGATAATTAAAATGTCATAACCACATAATTAAGCATAATCAAACGGGGTTGTAGAAAATAGTGTTTGGATGTACGTCTACTGTTTGAAATGATAATAATTAGATAATAAGAACCAGAAGCTGTTTATCCAAACAGTAAAAGCAGATTTGTCACTTCAAGTCACGGTAATCAAATGATCACTAATTATACGCGAGTCGAAACACCCCCAAATTACATATTCACTTAATAAAGAATAAAGGTATTAACTAACCTTGGAAACTTTAAGTGCAGATTGGATGACAAAATTAGCATATGGATCAACTAGAAGCAAATATGAATTTGGGCTTCTAACTAGTTCCATGATGATTCTTGTAGACATCTCTTCACCAGATTCATTCAAACATTTCTCAACAACATTGCTAGCATATTTATTGCATGATAAAGAAGCAAAATTCCCTTGAAGTTGTCTCACAAGCAATGCAGTTAACTCTGGCTTACTTAGTCCCACCATGTGTTGCAGAACATAATTGCTAACAAAATGAACAATAAAATGTGTAATATTAATCACAACAGATAAAGATAAAAAATAATGCACATATTATAGAATTTAGAAACAAACCCGAAAGGATCTTCGGCTAGATGTACTGCATTTACCATAATTTCAGTAATTATACGTGTTCTACCTTCCCCACGTGAGTGTTCTACGCATGCTTGAAGCACACAGCAACCACTTCTATCTGTTGCTATTTTATAGCATTTGTTTGCTATTTCAGTGAGAATAGGCTGCCAAAGGCAATATTAAATCATTAGTGTTCATAAACATTGATTCAGTGATCATAGTTGGGTAAAGAGAGAAAATACATACATACTGTTAGAAATTATTCAAACCTAAGATGCGTCATGGGTAACATGAGGGAATGAAATTATAACCTAAAAATGATAGTTCAGTTACAAAAAACTGCTAATTTATATGATCATGCTAAGAATGGGCGGATGGTTTTCTCTAAAATTATTTTAGCATGAAATATGGTAAAAAATGTTCTACAAACTTAATGAAAAGCTAAACGTTTAACTTGACTTGCGGTTGCAACAATCAAAGAAAGCTGGTATGAACTAATGACTAATAATGGGCAAAAAAATATATAAATTTTAGATTAAACTCTTAAAATATATTGCATTTTCTTGATTCAATCTTGAAAGAATAATATTGCATCTTTTAGGACAAAGGGTATTAAACTACATTTGGAATTATCTTTTCCAATATATCTTAATCGACTGATCAAGAAATTCTCATGTGAAACAGGTTTACAATTAACACAAAATGTTCTAGAGGAGCATAAAGATTCACATTAATATTTTATTTTTGATGATCCCAGGGGTCTGTTTGAGAGAGAATTCTAAGACAAACTAGAGATGCATTCATAACAAATGAAAGTTTACATGGGTATTTATACCCTTACGTTTCTTGGGGTGCAAGCAATCTAACCAACCCCTTAACCAACTAACTTATGTTATACAATAATAATAATACATAATAATAAACTTATAATAACAAGAATTATGGTCTAACAATTTTGTTATCTCTAAGTTGATTATGGCAGCAATTAACCCAACAAAACCTGATTTTACAACTATAGACCAAGAGTATTATATAAAGATTATACAAATTGAGGACTCGGCATTGACCAAGAGTATTGTATAAAGATTACACAAATTGAGGACTCAGCATTAGTAACACTTCTAACTTGAAATTCCATACTGTCAAGAATGACATTTTTACACAGGAATGAACACTTCACCTTGTTAATGTCGCTATCGAAATTTATCAGACAGTACTGGATGACATGATGACCATTTGGGTCAGTGGCCAATGTGGCTGCACCGCGGTATAGAGCTTTCATTACCAACTTAATCTGATTCGGGTTCAAGTTTTCCAATAATTTCTGCATTGCCCTAGTCCTATACAATCACCAACAAGACATAAATGATCACATAAAATTGGAATAGCTTGAAATAAATTTCACCTACCCATGTGGATTCATACACACAAGAATGATATCAGTAGGTACTTCGGTCAGCGACAAAATCAACCGCATTTTCTGATCATCATTGCACAGAACAACAAGCTTTTGAACCAAATAATTCCCAAATTGATCTTTCATCAAATCAGCAATGAAATCCACCACCTCACACAAAACAATCTCCACTTCTTCCATCGTTGATCTTTCGATCATAGCTTGCAATATTCTACACCCATTTTGATCTTTCGCCATTGTGTAAATCCCACCCCTTAACTCCTTCAAAGACCACAGACTCAAAAACTGAAATTGCTGATTTTGACTTTGATTCTGATTCTGATTATAAAATCTATTGTCACAACAAGCATTTTGTTGCTCATAATCATCTACCCTATGAAATTTCAGCTTCTTATCAACAACTTCATGAGCAAAGTGTGATGAACACCTGTCAATAGAATCAAACTGTGGGGTGGAATAAAGTAATCCCTTGGACTCCAAGTGAGACTTTGGATCAAAGTCAAACCCCGAAGAACAATGCCTCCGGCGAGCTTCAACATCATCACACCACCGCTGACGATTCAACAAACAGTTAACACCCAGATCAGAATGCATCACCGGAGGAACAAAACCCTCACTGGAGACAACAGAAGACCCGATATAACCACCGGAAAGGTTCTGCACAAACGCCGGTGGTGGGTAGTCGGAGTACGTCTCCGGCGAAAGATTCATCAAAGAAAACACACCAGATAAGCTCCGATCACCGTCAATCTCCGGAGACAAACCATCAACACCACTAAAACCACTAAAACCCACCGTTCCCCTATCAACCTCCGGCAAAAACCCACCGCCGGACGAAAACTCCGGCGACACCGATTGAAACTGAAGATTCAGCCCGTGGGTCGGGATTTGGACCATCTGGGTGTTCCTAAAATGCTCCATTGGATCAAAATCCACAATCTTTAACGATTTACAGCGAGGGTTTTACGAGGGTTTTGCGATGAAATTGCAAATGGTGATTGGTGATTTGGGGAGATGAATGCGAATCGAATGTGGTGGTGGTGTGAACAAATGGATCATAGGAATGATTGGTGATGGAATTAGAGAGAGAATTGAAAGAGGGGATTGACGATTGCATGCAATATATGGAAAGATTTGTTGATGCGTGAAGAAGAAGAGTGACCAATGAGCGATCGTCTGTCACCTAAAAACTGCAACATGCCGTTTAAGTTGTGGTGCCGTTAGCATATGTGTCTACTACACACAATTTCATATTGTGGGTCCTTTAGATTTTATGAAAAAGTTTAATGGTTTTGAAATTTGGTTATTGGGGATGGGAGTAATTAATTTGAGTAGGGTGAACAAATCAAATGGAATAACATGGTTGATTTGATTGTGTTAATTACATTGTTGAAAATTTTAGATGTATGTTGAAGATTAATGATTTTGGAGAAAGGGCTAAGATCTTTAGTTGATTGGATCGTCTGAAGATTTGATGTGAAACTGGCTTAATCGAGATTGATGTGTCGTATGGTGAGCTTATAAGAGGAGTTTGTGACGAGTGGTATGATATGGGTGGTGATGAGATATGTGGTTTTTTCGCTCTACAAGTTTGTTAGTCAAGAAGAATTATAATGAGCATTAAGAAGAGTACCTTTATAAACTTGAGGTGTAAGAGGAGAAGAGAATATGAACAACCCCAAATATGAAAAATAAACAAGATTATTTGTGATGAAGGAAAAAGATGCTTTGAGACATTGGCGGTTTGGTTAGTAAAGGTTGTGAGATTTGGGTTTGATCAAATTTAATATTGAAGATACACGGTGATACGCATGTCATATTATTAAAGCAAGGTGTGATATAACTTAAAGCAAAGAGTAAAATGTTATCTTCGTCTCTGATATTTTGTTAAATTTGTCATTTTAATCCAAAAACTTTTTTTTATCATTTCAGTCACTATAGTTTACCAAATGTTGTCATTTGTATCCACTCAACTAACTCCGTTAAGATCTCCGTTAAATATGATGGTTATTTAGTCTTTTCAATGCCGTAATTATCCAATTAAAATAAAATAATCAACTAATATTTAATTAAAATATAAAAACATATGAAACGACTAGTGAGACCAGACGTTTTGATTTAAAAGCTTCGATTAACTCTAAATTATGTTGTTCAATTGAGGTCTGCTGTGACATTTCAATTGATATTTAATGTTTTGTTCGAAAGTGTACTGTTGTTCGATTGATATCTATTGTTGTCATATTTTGTTTGATTGAGGTCTATTGTTGTCATGTAACATAATAATATCAGACCTCAATCAAACAAAACATGATAATAACAGACATCAATCTCACAGTAGATCTCAACTGAATAAATGTACATGTTAGAACAAAATATGAAGATTAATTGAATCTCAAAAATATACCCCAATCGAACAACATGAGTTAGAGTTAATCGAATATTTTAATCGAATCGCCAAGTCTCACTAGTCTTTTCATATGTTTTTTTTACTTTTAATTGAATATTAATTGATTAATTTGTTTTAGTTGGATAATTAAAGTTTTAAAAATACTAAAATACCCTCATATTTAACGGAAATCTTAACGGAGTTAGCGGAGTGGATGAAAATAACAATATTTGATAAACTACAGTGACTGAAATAGCAAAAAAAAATTAGATTGAAATAACAGATTTCACAAAACGTGAAAATAACATTTTACTCTAAAGCAAATTTTAGAATTATTAACCCACGAAGATGAAACCAGCAAAGGAGTGTAAGAAGTCACGATAGAAAGAATTAGAATAAAAAGTAGTGTACGTTTTTTTTTAATTTACAAAGACAAATCAGAAGAAATGACTATGAATGAAGTTATACCAAATGAATTTTAGTGATAAATTATTTTGTAAATGTTGATGCCATGAACATCAACGTATAAGATGAATTTATAAATACGAAATGCCTACTTATTAATATTGCCAAGTGATTAAGTATAGAAGCATTGTCGATGCCATGGACATCAAATATTAAATATATACTAATTACCAACTTCCTTATACATAATAGGTTGTATCATATTCTTAGAGAGTTGTACTCACCTTTTGTTGATTTCTTTTTTAGCCTTTAACTTTTTTGTTTTAACATAATATTTTTATATCCTTTACAATTTATCCTTAATAGTTTTTAACTTTTAATTTTGGACCCTTAAACTTTTCATATTTTAAAATTTTTATATTTTACGTTTTGTTCCAAAATATACGAGGCAACACGCCGCAACATGTATCTATTCAACGTTTTTACGCTTATTTTTTCCCTGTTTAACGAACACGTCGCAAGGCGTTGGTCCTATGTCGACTTACTTATTGTTTTAGATGTTTTATGTTTCACCTATGTGGTTCACATGTTTATGTCTATTTTTCGTTCACTCTTAATTTTATTTTTATTTTTTTAGTACGAACTATTTTGGTATTGGTGATCACTAACGATGGTGTGCTATTGGTACTACTTTACATAATTTTCCGTCCCGCTGCAACGCGATGAACTTAATACTAGTTTGATGGAAATAACATAAGCATCACATTCAATGCCACTGTGAAGCCACTATGTCAAGTAAACAAACAATTAAAGATTAGTTATCCTAGTTATCCGATTAGTGGAAAGTTCAAGGAGTCATCACAGTTACTGAGATGCTAAGGTGATAATCTATTGCTACACGATTAGTGATATGTTATAGGGGTGATTACTATTTATCAGTGAGGATGTTTAAATATGTATGTGTAAATGAAAAATTATAAATGCATACTATTTTAGAAACTTATGTTTTACGCGAGTTGAATGAATCAAACTTGTTAAATTCTGTTATAAATAATATTAATTATGGTTATCAAAACTCCCAAATTGTTATTATTTCTTTTTTTTAATTGTATTTAAGGTATCAACCACTAAACACCCTCTCTCTCTCTCTCTTTATATATATATATATATATATA
>BJCO01496591.1:0-14704 GCA_018326465.1 Flaveria floridana | reverse complement strand
TATAACCCTTAGGGGTATTTTGGTCTTTTTAAAAAAATCTAACAGAAAATGTTAACACCGTTAGTCAAAAGGACTGAAACAGACAACTTTTTTAAAATTTGGTACTCAAATGGAGACAAAATAAACGTTGGTACTCAAGTGGAGTCAATTTGCAAAATACAAGGACCAAAACCGAGATTTACTCTAACAATTAAGAATTTGTTCTTGAATATTATTATTATTATTTTTTTTGAACTGCTAAATTGAAATCACTCACGGATCACTGGAGTATCATCGTGCCACCAGTGATACCACGCGATCATATTCCACCACCAAGTCACCAATTCAGGAGGAAACTCATAATTATGAGAAAACCCCCCTTTGTGAGATTCGAACCCATGACCTAATAGGCCGTAAGTTTTATCCCACCACCAAGATGTCGCTGGGCTATAATGCTTTTGGCTTGAATATTATTTAATAATACAGATTACGTTAGGTCCGCCTATGAATCCACGGATAGAAGTATAGATGTACATTCATAATAGATTAATTATTTAGAAATAAATTAATATGTAATTTATGTTTGTACTAGTTTTTTAGAAATTTATGAATAAAATCTCTATATGAAATGATTGTGAAAGGATGGAAGAAAAATATTAATATTTGATTTGAAGATTTATTATAGTATTCATAATATAATTTTTAAAAATATATGAGTGTGTTTAGTATATTATATGTAATGGATTTGAGTGGTAGATAAAATTTTACTGTTAATCGATACATTTAGGAATTCACTGTTCAATCTATATAAATAATAGGTTAGAGCTCATGTATTACATGAGTGAAATAAATAAAACATATTAAAATCATTAGTTTTATTAATATTTTATTTTCTAGATGTTATTATCCATTGGTGAAATAAAAATATAATGAATATTTTAAAGTTATAACACATAATGTTTTAGAAATTATGACTCTATATTAGATCAAATATGTGTGAAATTATATAATTTAGTATGTATTAATAAATAATTAAAATAAGAACATGTATAATTTAGATGTTTATTAATTTAGTTTACTTATTTACAATAATTATCATTTGCCTAATAATAAAAAAAAGTAGTTTAAATTAATTACATATTAAAAAGAAAAATGAAAACAAAATTTAATTGGAAAATATATGTAAAAAACCAAAGAAAAAAGAGGTTGTCGGCGAGAATCGAACCCGCGTCGTTCACGTATAAGTGGAGGAATCTTGCCTGCTCAATTATGCATGTTTTCAGGAAAGAAATATTTATCCTCAATTTGGTTCGGGAAAAATTAAAAAAGAAATATAAAAACCTGCGGAGCAATGACGTCATGCCACGCAATGACGTCATGTCACGTGACAAGGTCACTAGTCAAATTGATTATTTTTATAATTTTTGTATTTATTGTAAGAGAGAGACGGGAAACTGATTAATGATAACACGTGTCTTAAAAAACCTTCTTTTATTATATGTTATAGATTTTAATATTATTGAAAGTGGTTGTGAGTGGAGAGCAGAGAAAAAAATAATGATTAGGGTATAAAAAGTATTATTTAATTGAAAATGAGAAAAAAATATAATGATTTTTAGTGTAATTATATGGATAAAAATAAAGAATCCACTGTGAATGTTCTTATTCAACATTTATAATTTTTTTAAATATTTTTAAAAGTGGTTTTGAGTAAAAAAAAAGAAAAAATAATAATATAAATATAAAAAATACTATTTAATTGAAAGAATAAGATTTGAGTGTTCTAATTTGCTTATTTGGACGGTTTCAGACGTGAAATTTAATATACAAATTTGAATTTATAATTAGCTATAAAAAAATTTTGGTTATCCAAATATAAACGTCACTAGTTATAATTAAGACTTTAAACCTAATAATGATATTAATGAAGTTTATAAATAAATAATATAAATAAGTTTTTCTAACAACTTTTTTTATCTTGAATTACATGTAATCCTGTAGTTATAAAAATTTAAATCTACATTATATTTAAACTACATCATATTTATATTTAACTTAAACTACAATCAATGAGCTATGTATCAATTAATTCGGAAGAGACACTCTAGGACTTTATAAAGTAAATGACATGAATTCAAGTCTTATTTAGTGTAATATATTTTAAGTGGGATATGGGTTTTACTACCGTAAGCCTTTGGTGAATTGGTGGTGGGTTTCCCTGTATGGTGGGCAGGCGGGACCACCGGTGATTTATGTGTTCATAGGCATGAGTGATATTTTGCCAATGGATTTATCGGATATCCGGGCTTAAAATGTATTTGTTGCCGTTCAAAAAAATATCACCAAGCTACAATTTCACCGCAATTAAATTGAATATAAAATATGCTGGTCAATAAAATATTAAAATAGAATGTAACGATCCATGAATAAGCAATTCGACAGTTAATATCACCAATCAAATCATG
Source organism: Flaveria floridana (assembly GCA_018326465.1). Classification (NCBI taxonomy): domain Eukaryota; kingdom Viridiplantae; phylum Streptophyta; class Magnoliopsida; order Asterales; family Asteraceae; genus Flaveria; species Flaveria floridana. Next base: position 12,260 of record BJCO01496591.1, on the reverse strand, counting down.
TTTGATTTTTAAATTGTCAAACCTTTTAACACTCTAAATGCGCTGGAAATTGTTGAAGTCAACCCATTTAGTGCGCATGAAACCAAGAACACGTCTCTAAATATCAGATCAATCACACGATTCCACCAAAAATCTTCTATTTTTGATCTTCAAATTTATGGGTTTTGTTTCTTGTTGGTCATCAGAATGACTGAATTCAAAAAGTTCTTCCGTGAGCTCTTCAAACCCTGCACAGGTAACAATCTTGAATCCCCAATTGAATTGTTCATCAAATCTTGCAACTTTAGTTGTTTCTGCTGTTAATTGATTGATTAATTTGTGGGTTTTGAAATTGGTGATGAGAAGGTAAATCAGAAGATTTGGATAAGGTTGCTGTACCTCAAGAACAGAAGATTTTCACAATTCAATCTCTAGTTTTTGCTACGAATAATTTCGAAAATAAGCTTGGTCAAGGTGGATTTGGCCCTGTTTTCAAGGTTTGATTCTTCATCTTCTTCGTAGATCCGACATACGATATGTAAATCTTTGAATTCATAGTTGCATAGAAGCATTCGATTTCGATGGATTGGATAAAGAACAGAAAACAGCTGAATTGTTAGTAAAATTGGGATTTATTGTAGTAAATTGGGTGTTTTTGATTGATTTGATTATGAATCTAACTTCTATGATTGGATAGCTATTTTGGGTGATTCAAAAGAATATGATTGAATGCAATTATGATGATGAAATGATGAATCTTTGAGTATTGTGATGAATTAAATGTTTGGATGTGCAGGGGAAGCTGCAGGATGGGAGGGAGATTGCTGTGAAGAAGCTTTCTGAGACGTCAAAACAAGGGAAAAGGGAATTTACGAATGAGGCTCGATTATTGGCGTGCATACAGCATCGTAATGTCGTGAGTTTGTTGGGATATTGTGCAGTTCCTGAGAAGCTTTTGGTGTATGAATACGTGGTTAACGAGAGCCTCGATAAGCTTCTTTTCAGTATGTTCTCTTGTCCTTTGTTTTGTTACGCTTGTTGGTGGTTTGTTGTGGGTTCGTGGTCTTGTTAGTTACTACCAAAGGTTGTTTTAGACATTTGATCATTAGTCGAGTATGTTTCTAATTTATTTTATCCTGTCGTCTTAGAATCTGCAAAGCGAGATGTACTAGACTGGAAACGACGATATTCCATAATTGAGGGTGTGGCACAAGGCTTGCTTTATCTTCACGAAGACTCACATGAGCGTATCATTCACAGAGATATAAAGGCTAGCAATATTTTATTGGATGATAAATGGAGACCTAAGATTGCGGATTTTGGCATGGCGAGGCTCTACCCTGAAGATAAAACTCATGTTAACACCCGTGTAGCAGGAACCAAGTATGTTTCGTCAAAATTCAAATGTTAATTTCTTGAATCCTGTAACATCATAATGTTGTGCATCAAAATATATTCAAATACACATGTAATAAAAGGTCACACTACTACCCTACAGTCAATGAGACCAGGTAAAGCACAACTTATGTTAAACAAGTTGTCTTTAGAGGGTTAAGACAGGAAAGCAGTGATAGTTGGATTCGAACGGAGACTTCTATCAGAAGAGAACCAGACGCTTACCACTCACCCTTTGAAGGTTAAGATTGACACACTTTGATGATGATATTAGTGGCATTTGAAATTCTTGATTTTATTGTTATTACTATTGTTACATCTTTATTCATTTGACTAAACTGACACCTAAATTGTTTTGTTTTGTAAGTTCTACTATGGAGTTATTGTCACTAGATTTCTGTAAATATTATAGAATGTCATACCTACATTTCTGAGGGATATCTTTATTTATTTTTCTTGCATTTTATTTTTTGGTAAAACAGTGGATATATGGCACCAGAGTACGCGTTGCATGGTAATCTATCGGTGAAGGCAGATGTGTATAGTTATGGTGTCGTGGTTCTAGAGCTCGTTAGCGGTCACAAGAACTCTACATTCAACCTAGATCCAGAGTGTCAAAATCTACTTGATTGGGTAAGAATCTATCTGTTTAGGTACTTTGACTTTTGAAGTCAATGTAGTACTTATGAAAACAATCATATAGACTCTTTTATGAAACGAACATTTAAATTAGTCTATTGATGTTAGCGGCTAAAAATCTATTATTGCTATCGTATATTTTGCTAACATGTTCTATTAACTGTGTCAAATTCTAAGTCGAAGTGAAGTTTGTTTGGCTTTTAAAGTCGACTACTAGCAGATTATGATTTGTAGCTTAAACACTTTTACAGGCATTTAAGCTATATGAGAAGGGGAAAAGCGCAGAAATCATGGATCCAACACTAGCTGCATCAGCCGACCCTAATCAGGTGGCGGCATGCACACAAATCGGATTACTATGCACCCAATCTGACCCGAAACTACGGCCCACCATGCGCCAGGTGATCGTGATGCTATCGAAGAAGGGAGGTCCACTAAACGAACCAACCAAGCCAGGGTACCAAGGTATTAAAACCAGACGACCAAGTAGACCATCTAGTTCAACTTCATCAATAGGGGCTTCCAGCCAGACAAATTCTGTTTCTTCTAGGTCCACCACCACCATGGCCACTGGTGGTACCGCCAGCACGTGGGCTTTGGCGGGTTCAACTTCAAATGCTCATCATAACCAACCAGGTTCAAGTAATGTGGATTCAATAGCGGATCCACATGGGAAACGACCCATTGAAGGGTAAAGAGTGATGTTATAGAATAGGAGATTGTTTCATTTCGTTTTTGTACAAAAGTGATGTAAGGTGTAAATTATAGGAGAAAGAGATATGTGATACACAAGTTTTGAGTTTTATATAGATGGATCAAATTCAGAAACAGCTCGATACTCAAGCAGAACACAGGACGATCACAAATATGTTTGAAAGAACAAGTATGGCTTTTTAGCGTGTATATTAATGTCTATGTGTCAAAAATGGGCCGCACTCGTTCAAAGATCTCATCTTCTGTTCCTATGGCATTGATCTGCAAAATTTGGCATCCATTACTAAGAAACAGAAACTATGATAATTTAGATACGTTGAAATGCATTGAGCATAGGGTAATAACTAAAAATAATAATAATAATAGTGGATGATCAGTAAGAAGTAAAACCTTGTGAAGCTTCCCTTTCTGAGAGTAGTATCTAATAACAGGTAGAGTATAAGCTTCAAACACTCGAAGGCGTTCCTTTGTGGTATCAAAGTTATCATCAACCCGCCCCTATCAGAGTTCAAGTTTTTAAACACATTAGGATGAGGGATTTTGTACAAAATCATTTAAGGTGAAAAACACACCTGATTACGATGTAGTACTCGTTTCATCATCTCCTCTTCATTGCAATCAAAGAAAAGTACAACTTTTGGTTCTATCCCGATCTACATATACAAACAATGAGATGTTACAACTTAAACAGACTTGTATAACTTGTATTGCTGTAACTCATATCTTGGGAGGTTAGAGGTGGCAAAATGGGCAAGATATGCACGTTGGGTACACAGGTCAAAAGAATGTAATTAATTTAAAAATGCATAGTGTTTGAAACATTATAACAAAAAATATAGTGTTAATTCCAGAACCATAATAAACTTGAGAGTTAATTAATCAACTATTTAAGTAATGACACAGAGAATGAAACTCACGATTTGTTCATAAGCCACACGGTTCTCCTCACTTCTTGGGAAACCATCAATTAAAAATCTATCAGTGTCACCAGATTCAATAGCACGTTTGAGCAATTTGACTGTCACTTCTGAAGAAACGATTTTTCCTTTTGCGATTGTCTCGAGTATCATGTCGCTGAAAGTAAAAAGTAACATCACCAGATGCTTTCAGTATAGGTAAAATTTCAACCCACTTGCATGAAAAACAGGTCAGTTTGGGTTGTATTCTTTTAATAACAGTCTCAAACTGATAAAGTATCAAAGGTAGCTAAAACTGAAATGGGTGAATTGGTTACAACATCTTAAGCCATCTAAGGTGTATTTAAAAATTGCTTACAACATCTTAAGTTCTTTTAGTTCAAAATTTTATATTACTACTTTATAGTAGACTTTTTGACAGCTTAGTTTCAAAAAGCGCTTTGAGGCGCTGCTTAAAGCGCGAGGCGCTAGAGGCGTTTGGCGTAGCACTTTATTTCACCGAGGCGCCAGATGTACATGAAGCGCTCTGAAGCGCCGTTCAGTAAGAAGGCGTGAGGCGATGTGAAGAGGTGCTTCATGTATGTTTGGTCAATATCAGGCCTGGTCAAGTTTAGTTAAATGTTGGGCTTTTTATAAAGATCAACTTCTGGCCCATCTCTCTACTTTAATCAATCGCAGGCCCAACCCATAACTCTATATCATCTAAACAAAATCCTTTAGACTAAAACACTAAATCATCAATCGGTGTTCAGACTTCAGTGGTTACTCCAGCCCCATCACCATTCACATCAGATTCTTAATCCAGTCCTTCGGTTCTTACTTTACTCCAGCCCTTTGATCTTGAGGGAGATGAGGCTTGGGTTGTTGATGAATGATTGATTTGAGACACTTATTTATGTTTTAAAGATGTTTAATAATGTTTTAAACTTTAAATTCTAAGTTTGTTTTGTGTTTAAGATTATGAAGTGAAATGTGTGATGCATAATAATTTATTATTATTATTTTTAGTTATATCGCCTCACATACGCGAAGCCCTCACCTCGCGCTTGAGGCGTGGCGCCTCGAATTTTGGTACCTAAACTCTTCGGAGCACCTCGTGCTTTTTTAAACCAATGTCTTTTTCTTAAATTGTGTTTATTACATTAAACAATGGCTTTTTTTAAAAGAAAACAGCATTGGCAGATAGAAACAACCGAACCGAACCGGCGAACCCATTTTGACCCACACATAAAACTAATTCAACTCAAAACCATTTTGATCCATCCTAACCCGCCCGTTTTTCCACCTCTAGTTTTTATGTAGTGGCAAAAGAAAAATAAAGTTGGGAATCCTTACCCATCTTCAGTGTTGGAAGATATTTCTTTTCTAAGCAAATCTCCAACGCTTAGGTGTGTGAATCCATAAGTCTCAGCAATCCGTGTACATTGTGTACCTTTTCCTACACCAGGGCCTCCTAATAGCATCATATATCAAGGGTAAGCTAACAAACCATTAACCATAATGAATTCTTAGAGAATCATATTTTAGGTACAATTTATACTAAAAGGCCACACAAAGGATTTAACCAGTCGTGCATACATAAGTACATATGACGTTTGTTTTGCTCACCAAAGAGGACTAACATGTGTAGTATGCCTAAAATATAAGAATTATTATACTTCTTCTAGGATATTCTATTATGTATCTATACCTATTTTTCTATAGAAAACACCTTTTTAGTTTTCTTGATTAGTGCCGTCTCTTACCTAATACAAAATTAATGGTTGGGGAGCTCGCCTTTGACAGGATTCCAGCATAGGCCTACATCCAAAGAAGGAAATCACAGAATATAAATATTTTATCTTCTTGATAACCAGCAGAAGGTCAATTAAATAAAGAAATTGCATGTATAGAAAATTGAATTGATTTTCAAACATATACTCCCACATAACACCAAAACTATAGATGTTAAAAATAAAACTGTCTTGAAATTTTAAGATATGTTCTAGAAGTGGCACGGCTTTGTAAATCCAATCAGCAAAGTTACTTCCTCTCACATTTCATGTATTCATCCTATGACATATAATCAAAGAAATGTTGTGATCAAAAAGAGCACCCAATCAGATATAAAAGCCAAAAAAACTACACAATGAAGCAGAATACTGAATCAATTACTAAAGAGATACAGACAGGAATAATGCAAGATGAGACTGCTAAGTTTAGATATACATGTATGGAAGCATTTTGATGTATGAGAACAAATTATTCAGTAAGTGTCAGTTTTTTTTTATATATGGCCAATCCGCCAATCAAGGAGAGGCATCGACAGTTGAGTGGCAGAATCCTTGTATCAGCAAAGATCTAAACCACGCCTAAGTCCTAACTTGATGATTTATCTACAAAACTTAAATGTGACTGCACACAGTTACCTACCGGATTCAGGGCCTCTTGTTGAAATATTTGAGAAAATTCAACCCATATGCTGCCTTTGTCATTGCAACACTCAATGTAAGATTGAGGAGGCTAATCAGGCTATAACTAATTATGTCAATGAAACAAAATCTAATCCAAATCCTTGTTAAGAAATCCATTCAAATCAATTGCAACATATATAGGCTATAACTAATTTTTTAATCACCTTATTCTCGATCTCCCAACAATGCAAACAAAACAAATAACAATAACGATTTCAAACGAATCACGAGATCATGATTTATAAACAAGTCAAAGCACAGACTTCCATCAACATCTCTAATTGGCCCCAACACCATCAATAAACCTTACACTAACACATCAATAAACTCATAAACCACATAAATCATTTCCAATTGTTACTTGATATACACAAACAACCCTAATATCACTACACAACATTCTAATCATCAAAAACTGAACCAATCACACACCTGATTAAGCAGAAACGGTTTAGCAACGGAGATACGCTTCGACAGTGAACTCACACGCCTCAACATCGCTCGATCTCAACTACCAACTGCCTTTATATCTGCGAGTACTTGAACCTAACGAAATGTGAATATGTATGAACACAATCCGTGAGCAGTGAGCTGTTTGTTGTTTAAACTGAAATTGTTACGGTTGTCGGTGTTAGATTCCGGTGGTGTTTATGAACGAAATTTTCAAAGGATTCAACGTTTGATCGGAATCAGTTTCTCATAGGCATTTCGTCGAACACCTTGCAGACCATGTGCAAGTGTTCTCTAGGTTGAAACAAGAAACGTGCTTGAATTTTAATGGCGCTTTTTGCAACACATCAATAAACGTGCTATCATGACTAATCCACTTTTATTAGTATTATTATCTTTTTTATACTTTATTTGTTGTAAAACTCAAAAAAATAAGTGTTACACGAAACGTAGATATGTGATCTGTCCAATATCAGTTTTATGGGTGACATACGAGGGTTTCTAAAACATATTTGTATTTTAATATGACAAATTGGTTTTTTTTTAAATGAGTTTTTTTATTTGGCATTTTGACATGACAAGTTAAACTTAAACAAGCTTGAACCGTTGTATTACATAATGGGTTTTATTAAGATTGTGAACATGTTACTTTACAACATAATAATTCATACTTAATATGTTAACTATATAGTTACATGATAAATATTATTAACTATGAATTGGTTTCTTCACATTTACTAGCTGATTTTTGTTTTCCTCTTTTCACTCACACATTCCCCTTAATTTCCTTGGACATTTAAACACGTTTTCCATCAACTATAAAACCCTCCGGGCATGTTTGGTTCAACGAATGTGATGAAATTGAAATTGAAAAGGGAAAACATACCATTGGAAATCAAGTTTGGTTCATTAGGAGGACAGAATTGAAATGGAATTCATTCCACAAAATTCCTTCACTCAAAGGAATTCACTTTTCTTGCACATGTTGATGGAATGTTGAAATTCTTTTAGAATTTATCACCTTTGACTTTAAAGCCTCTAAAATTTGTTCATCCTCAGACCTTTTGTCAAGGTTCTTCGTAACCGATCAACAAATGCTTTTTCTTTGGTCATTTAATCTCGAGAAATCAAGTAACAAGAAATCCAAATATTGAACTAAAGTAAATCCAAAAATCGATTTAAATGAAATCCAAAATGGTCGACGTCCTTGTCGTTAAACTACGAACGAACCCCCTGCAACCAAGATTTGTTCTTTCTTCAAACGTGATCGGGTCTTTGATGACGACATAGAGAAGTTAGAAAGGGTAGAGATCCAAATTACCTAACTTTGATTGTTACACCTCTACAAACACCTACAACCTATTGTCACCTTCATCAAATACCAAATAGAATAGATCTTGAAGGACATGGAATCAATGGTTCCTCTTTCTTCAAAAGTGACTCGGTCGTCCTCAAACAATCAATAGAAAAACTGAAGTTGTGGCATAAGAAACTCAAGAAATAAGATAATAAAAAAAAGTTTTCAACAAGAAGAAATGAGAATAAGTTAGATAGGGTCGTGGAAATCATAATCAGTTCTAAAAAAAGGGCGTACCCGGTGCATGAAGCTCCCGTTTTGCGCAGGGTCCGGGGAGGGGCCAGATCGCGAAGCGATCTGATGTACGCAACCTTTCCTTGCACAATTTTATGCAAGAGGCTGTTTCCACGGCTAGAACCCATGACCTCAAGGTCACAAAGCAGCAATCTTACCAGTTGCTCCAAGGTCCGCCCTCCATAATCAGTTCTAAAGAGAGATGAAGAAAATTTGTTGAGTAAATTACAAATTATGTCATTTCTTAATATATAAAATTTCATGGTATGTCCTTTAATTTTAATAATTACATAAGATGTCCTTTTATTAAAAGATTTGCACACATATTGTCATTTACACTAACTATCATCCAATAACATTTATTAAAATAAGAAGTCTAAGTCACAAATTATTTAGAAGGGCGGGAAATCAATAATAAACACCAAAAATATATACGTAAATACTTTATAAATTACTCACACCAACAAATAATAAAAATCAATAAGAAACATAAACTGTGATTCTTTGAATTGCTTATATAATTGTAAAAGCAAGAAACGAACTATAAGTCGCTTGTTTAGCACACAACAACATAAGCTAGAAATTCAAAAAACAACGAAATATAAAAAGCGAATTAGGGATTTGAATCTTGCCATCGTTGTTTGTTCGAGTTCAAAGGATTTTAATGGTGTGTGAGATGTTGTAGACGGTGAAGATAACCGGTATTGTGCTATCAAATAGATAGGGATGATGGATTTAATGATATTGGACGTAAGAGGAACGCGGGTTCACTGACTTACCTAACGGTCTGATACCTTTTAATTTTATTTTTCATATTGAATAATTAATTTTTTTATTTGTTTAATATATTATATGTGAAAAGAAAATGATAAAATTACACCTCATATGAAGGATACATAGCTGAGTTAACTGTATATTTAATTGAAAGTTAGTGTAAAGGACAATATGTGTGCACATATTTTTAAAAAAGGACATTGTATGTAATTATTAAAAGTAAATGACATATCATGTAATTTCGTATATTAATAAAGGACATAATTTGTAATTTACTCAAATTTGTTCCATAAAAGGGGTTGAAGAAAAGGGGATACGAGGGGCGATTTTGTCATTTTGGTTTTCATAGCAATCTAATTCCATTCTACAAATTATTAACCAAACACCCTTATCATTTTAAATAGAATTATTATTCTTATTAATCCCTTTGGTCGGTGGGGATTTTGGTGTTTTTTTTCTTATGTTTGTATATGTTTTTATAGGTTTGTTTTGGGTGTGGGTTTGAGGTTTGGGGTGGGGTTTTTTTTGTGGGTTGTTGTCGGTTTTCTCTTTTTGACTGTGTCGTATTCTTGCGATTTTGATGTTTGTCTGTTTTGTATATGGTGTTGGGTTTTGATTTAGGTTTTTAGCTCTGTAGGTTCTTATGTGTTATGGATTTGGGGTTTTAGTGTGTTTTACTTTGTGTATTTTACTGATTTTGTGATTTTGAACCTTCATTTTGATTTTGGTTTCGGGTTACATTAAAACTCGCATAGACGCAGCAACGCGCGGCGCCAAAACCTGGTTAGTTTTAATTGTTATTAATTCCAATTCTTTTCTAAAACATTCCATGGTCCAAACAAACCTTTTGATTCTTCATTGGTAATCCTTCGATTTGTATTTTATGTAATTGTGTTGGGTGATTCCTTTGTAGTTTGGTGTTGGTGTGTTGGGTGACATAAAGGCCATATTATATAGTGTTACTAGGGTATTGAGATCGTTACACTGATGGGTCCTTCATTGCTTAAAGTGGACTTCTAATGCTTTTAATCTGGTTGATAGGCCAGCCTTACTTCACGAGGTCAGGTTGAGGTGTCATATTTCTTTACGGGGTTGAATTCTTATCCCCTCCTTCCTTCACTCATTTAAAGTCCATTCCTTGCTCTTGCCTAGTTCTAGGCTTAGACGAAAGAGCTCATTCATAGATTCCATCTTTCTAGCATTTCATGTCTTTCTTTCTTCAACTCTAATTCATGCCATGATTATCCTTCTATAATATATTGGCTCTCTTCTCACCTCCCCTAGAGCCTATTGAAGAAAAATACAAGGCCCGCTCGTTGCCCTAAGCCCTACAGTTCCTTTGCTTACAGCCTAAGATGAATCTATTGCCTCCCATCCCTCCACAAATAGATATTTAGTATTGAATAGTGTCAAACCCAATCCCAAGCAATAGTCAAGAAGAAAAACTCAAGACTAGGAAAGAAAGGTATCTGGTCCACTACTGGGGTTCAATAAGAAGACCCACTAGGTCCTCTTCTTTTTGCTTGTGTTTTGCACCAGTTTATGCATTAGATTAAAGATAATTGTAAGTTTCTTCTTTATGCTTGGTATCTTGATGATGGGTTTGTCATTGGAGACTCGAAGGAGGTAGCTAGGGTGCTGGACATCACCATGATTACCAGTCCAACATTGGGTATTGAACCAAATATTAAGAAAACTGAGCTATTTTTGCTTTCTTGTGATAGTAGGAAGCTTCTTGATAGTTTATTCCCCGTTGATATCGGGAGGCCATTATTAGGTGTGAAATTTCTTTTTTTTGGGTTTTGGGGGGAGGGGGCGTTAACAGAGATGCAAAGTTTATTAATGGGTTGGCAAAGAAGAGAGCTACTAATGCTACTGAGTTGATACGTCTTCTTCCAAAACTAGGTGACCTGCAAAGTGAAGTTCTCTTAGTTCGATCGTGTATGGGCATTTCCAAACTTTTCTTTGGCTTGAGGAAGCGTAAACATGTACACATAATGGATGCAACATTGTTTTTTGATACAAGATTGTGTGGGGCGACCGATGACTTGGTGGTTTGTAGAGGTCCATTCTTTGGAGGCTTCCAATGGCAACTTGCTTTCTTTCCTATTAGGTTTTTGGGGTTTGGGGTTGTATTCGACAGTAGGGGATTTATCTTATCCTTTTGTTGCATCGAGAGCCTAATATTAGGTGCTTCGAGATCATATCTTACGAGGCAGTGATATATATGGTATGGATTCTGACTATGCTTGTGCTTTAGCTTGTCTACGTGATACGATTCCAAGCTTTGATTTCAACGGTTTCACTGAAAAGGACACCACCCCCTAAAGCTCACTATGCATTGGCGAGTGCCTTTTTAGTAAAGCTATTCAAGACATTGAAGTACACTTTAACATGACCGGTAGACAAAAAGCTGTTTTCAATGTGTACGAGCACCACATGCTCAAGAATTTCTTCTTGCTATTCCTATAGATGGGCTAGTCTAACATATGCCGCCTGTGAAGAATCGTACTATCCTCAAGTATCATCTCATGATTCCCTAATTCCCCGTTGATGAGATATGCCCTGTTTGTCATAAGGTGTATTTGGATTCCTTTGAAGAGCATGCAGTACATTGTAAGGAGCTCTCGTGGTTCAAGTACCAACACAATTGGTAAGGGATGTTCTTTTTCACATATTCAGGCGTGTAGGGATTTGTTTTAAGAAAGAAGTACCTGAGGAATTTTTAACTGACTCTTTGGAAGGAAGATCAACGCTCAGACCAGCTGATATATTGGTATTTTTAACTGACTCTTTGGAAGGCCACGGCAACTACGCTCATCCAAGCAGCTAAAGAAACACTTGGAGTTATAACAAATAGGACAGTTGACTATAAGGAATCTTGGTGGGGGAACGAAAATGTACAAAAGAAGATAAGAATTAAACAACAAAGTTTTAGAGAGCTTATACGCTGTAACAATGAGGAAGAACGCCTAGATCTAAAAGATAAATACAAGGAGGCTAAGAGAGAGGCGAAGAAATCGGTGTCAGAGGCAAAGAACGCAGCGTATGAGATGATGTATAAACAACTAGAGACGAAAGAAGGAGAGCATGACATGTTTAAGTTAGCCAAGGCAAGAGAAAGTAGAAGACATGACTTGAGAATGATGAAGTTTATAAAGGCTGCGGATGGAAAAGTTTTGGTGAACGAGAAAGACATCAAGGGGAGATGGAAAACTTACTTCGATAACCTTTACAACATAAGGAACCCAAATCAACAAACTGAGATAGATAATACAACCCAAACAACACAACAAAACAAATGCTATTGTAGAAGCATCACAGTAGACGAAGTTACGAGAGCTATGA
>BJCO01496574.1:0-12602 GCA_018326465.1 Flaveria floridana | reverse complement strand
AGAGATTAGTGTCCACACCATTGAGATGAATTTCAAATCTCTGCTTCCACTGCGGGAACTCATCAATGGATAGAAGCTTAGGCGGCTTATTGTGGTTACCAATCTCATTCTCCAGAAGCAGTAGGTTCTGGATCCTCGAGTCTTTCCCTGCTGAGAATGCGAAGTTTTCTGAGTCCATGATGAATGTTGACTTAAACTTGAAAAGCAGATTGTTAATGCGATTGAAGAGTACAACTGGGATGCGATTGAACTCAACCGTGCGATTGAACAGGCGACTGAGCTACAATCGCGCGATTGAACACAATCGGGCGACTGGACAAAGCGACTGACTCAAACTGGGCGACTGAACTGGCGACTGACTCAATCGGGCGATTTGACACGACGATTGACTCAATCGGGCGAATGAACTTGCGACTGGACTTCAGTCGTACGATTGAGATAATCGTGCGACTGAGACTGCTGAAATCAAGAATTTTCGTGCAAGTTTTGACACCCTAGACGGCTGTAAGTCGAAAAAGATTGAATTTTCAGAACATGCACACGTAAAAATCGATTTTTGAGCAGAAAGAACGGATCTTTTCACTAAAAAATGTAAACTTTTTCACAAAAACGATTGAATCAACGAAGAATCAAGAGCCTAGCGCTAATACCACTTGTTAGGACCGTGTACGTACGGAGTACTAACTGATTCTTCGTTATACCGGATCAAATAGTGTGGAATCCTATTTGATTGGTGATCCAATCAGGGAGAACGAAATCAAGATCAATCCTAACGATTAGAAAACGTTAAGAATGGAGTAGGAATGATCTCAGACGTTCTATGAACTTAGATTGACGAACTGGACGTTCTGGGTCGACTAGGGTTGCAAGTATTCTAAGTGTTACGTTTTTCCACGAATTAAGTGGTATTTATAGGTTACAGATCTCATTCGGGCGACTGAGCCTTGCGACTGGCTCAGTCATGCGACTGAGTCATACGATTGGTTCATTCGTACGCTTGAGTCAGTCTTATGACTCAACCGTGCGATTGACTCAATCACCTAGTTCATCCGGGCGATTGGACCATTCGCATGGTCCAGTCGTGCGACTGAATCAGGATTCTTAGTCAAACACATTCTTGAACCTTTAATGATTCAGACTATGTCTCACAACTATAAACCTATATAACATGGTCATATTATGCGTGTAACAACTAATAATGTAAATAGATATAACATTAAATAACTAACAACCATATATAGAAGAGATTCTCATTATATTAATTAAACATTACATATGTGTTACAAGAAGAAGTTCTATTACATTTAAGCTCACTAAACTAGAACTGGGGACATGTGTACCAACACTTTGTCTTCGGAAGCTTTAAGACTTTGTCTTCGGAAGCTTTCAGACTTTGTCTTCAGCTCTTTCATCAGACTTTGTCTTCAGCTCTTTCATCAGACTTTGTCTTCGGAAGCTTTTAGACTTTGTCTTCAGCTTTTTCATCAGACTTTGTCTTTGGAAGCTTTCAGACTTTGTCTTCGGAAGATAGTCTTCAGCTGTTGGCTTTAGCTATTGTCTTCAGCTGTTGACTTCAGCTGTTGCCTTCAGTTGATATCTTTAGCTGTTGTTCTTCAGACTCTCGTAAGATCTCATACTTAGCTTCGGAAGCCTTTGAATGTAGCACCAAAATGACTATGTGAAGTGGTTTTGGTTGCACCAGCCTCATCATGACCCAACAGGGTTGATACCCATTATCACCCCACCATAGCTGGAGCTGCATCACCTTTAGTTAGGCCACAAGTTAGAGGGAGATCGTTTGAGATTAGATCCAATAGTCTGGTTATTCTTCCAGAGTTTCATGGGTTATCCAAGGAAGAACCTTATCTACATCTAAATGAATTTAGTGCCATCTGTGAGACCATTGGGGCACAAGGTTTCACACCAGAGGAAGTGATGTTGGTATTGTTCCAGTTTACACTAAAAGGAAATGCAAAGAAATGGTTTCACTCACTACCTACTGCTAGCATTTATACATGGCAACAAATGCAGCAAATGTTTTTAGAGGAGTATTATACCCCGCAGAAGACCAGTGAGGCTAGAACCGCCATTCGAACATTCAGTCAACAATAGGACCGAACCATTTCATGAGGCTTGGACAAGGTTCAAGGAGTTGTTGAGAACCTACCCCCATCATAACATTCCATAATGGAAATTGATTTCCTCTTTCTATGATGGGTTATCTGCTGAATATGTGAGAGATGTAAACTCAACAAGTGCAGGAACCTTCATAACCAATACTGAGGATGATAACCGGGAGTTACTGGAACGGATGAGTATACATTCAAAAAGACAAGCTCAGTCTCGGAAGAAATCAAGGAATATGGTCGATGATTCGGATAGAAGGACTTCCAGGTTGGGTCAGTCAGCAGGTAAGGCTACAGTAAAGGCCATAAGCTACTTTACTATATACTAGGGATGTGGTGAAGCTGGACATGCTGCCAGAGATTGTCCATAGTTTGATGAGGGGTTGGAAGAAGTGAATTATGTACAGGGTGATAGCCTGCCTATACAGCAACACCAATAATAACACCTATCACCCCGGTTTAAGGAATCACCCAGGTTTGAGGAATCACCCAAACCTCAGATATGGTAAACAAGATAACCAATTGAACCCAAACTTTCAAGGTAATTCACATCAACAATATCAGAACAGGTCATCAGGACAGGGTGGTTATTTCAATCAAGGAAACTATAACATGGGTGGTCAGAGGAACTACTAGAATAACCAAGACCATGGTGGATCAGGAGGAAATGCAGAGCCAATGAACAGGGAACTTTTGGAGTTTATGAAAAAGATGAATAGATCAAATGAGGTGAGAGACAAGAGCTATGAGGCTTTAAGCAAGCAAGTTGGTCAACTAGCAGAAAAAGTGGTAGCTTTTAGGAAAGATCCGGGAAAGCAACCAAGTGATACGATCATGAATCCACAACATCAAGGGACAAACATAAAGAACATGAAAAATGTCCACATTAATTCGGTCAGTATCCTTCCCAATTCTAAAATTTTCACTGACGACTTTACTTCTTTTTCAAAACAAGTTGTAGGTAAGGAAAATGAAGTCGATGCAGTAGAAGAGAGTGACCCTAGAGCACCCGTCGTTCCAATCAAAGTGGGGAAGTTCAAGATAAAAAAGGCCCTCTTGGATTATGGAGCAGGTGTTAGTATTATGCCTGGTGCGTTATATGATCAATATGAATTCGGCCCTTTACTGGAGGCCGACATCACCGTGGTGTTAGCTGACTTGACTTGCAAACGTCCTCGGGGGATGGTAAAAGATGTTAATCAAGTTGGGAGATTTTTACTACCGGGTGGACTTTATGGTGCTCGACTATGCTTCAATGATAACAAACGAGCAACCAAAGGTTATTATAGGTCAACCATTTTTAGCAACTGCCAATGCTCAAATCAACTGTCAGGATGGAACAATTGATATGACATGTGAAACCCACAAGTTACATTTTGATGTGTTTTCTAAGGCGATCACTTATCTTGTTAATGATAAACTTTTTGATGCAAATGTGACTAACATGTGTGTTCCTCCCTACATCTCACATGTAAGCGAGCATATAACTTTTGATAATGGTTTCAAGTATGATAAGGATAAACATGTGGACTTGAAAGAGGTTTTGGATTCAAAAGAAAATAAAGAGTCAGTCATGGAGATGGAAATAAAGCATGAAAAGCCAAAATGGAAGAAAAAAGTTAGTGATCCACCTGATCCTAACAATGCTCGAGTTAAGACAACGATGTTCGGTCCATGTTTGGATGACATTGGGAACTCACTAGATCAACAAAAGCAAAAAGTTACAAAACTCTCAGAAGGCAAACACTACTTTCGACCACCATGAGTGGTGACAGGTACAGTCTGGTTGAAGACCTAAAACTTAGCGCTACTTGAGAAGCAACCTGAGATATTTGTAATTTTTGGTTTTTCTTATGTTTTTAGTTATTTTGAACTTTGTGGGTGTGTTTACTAAAAACCCTCACGAGACTTCACTCATCCACTCGGGCCTATCGAGAGGTTTAAAAGGCTTGTTGCATATGCTAAATACGACCGTGATTCCTACGAAAGTGAGTTTTATTATTTTTTTAGTTTTTGTTTTGCCTTTTTTAGTTTTATTGAACAAGTTAACTACGATGATTTGATGTTTTGTAAGTTAAACATAATCATTTGATGGGTTTTGAAGATGCACATGGATGATAAGTGAAGACCAAGATGAGGTGATGGGGAATTCAATTACGAGAACATGACCGCAAACGGGGAGGAAAATGGAGTTCGAACGAAGAAGTTATGAAGAAAACAAGAATCGGACAAATCTGGTCGGCCATGACCTACGGCAGAAACAGGTCCTACGGTATACCCCCTAACCTGACCTACGGCCGAAAGATGACCTACGGTTTATCAGCTCAAAAACTAAACAGAATGCCCTTACCATAACTTACGGTGGAAAGCTGACCTACGGTACGTGACGCGCTGAAACCACTTATAAGGCGTAAAAATTAGGTTTTCAGGGTTATCTTTCATTCCAAGTTGTCCCCAAGTCCCAAGAACGTCCCCAAGGCTTCCCGAAGGCTACTGGAGGCGATTTCAAGGCTCAAGATCTTGTTTTTATCATTTGGTTTGAATCTTTAATGTTAGATACAATATTTACATTCGATTTTGAGTTGTTTTTCGTTTCCATGTCCGACTAATCCACCCGTGATCTTCTCCGGGTGTTAGGGTTTATACTATGACTTGTTCTTGATGGTTTTGGTTGAGTTAATGTTTGAACACGGCAAGTTAAGCCGAGTAACATTATTTATTGTTTAAAGATTCTAAAATATGTGTGTTGCTTTCAATTCAATTGTTCTGGTTTTGATTGTTTTAGATTTCTTTTCATGTGGAAACGTCAATTTTGGATGGGGTTGGGTAATACAAATGTAGGATATGATTCGAGTAGTTCTTTAACAACAGTCTCATTCAATCTATTATCTTTAATCAAATCAACCCGGTTATGTCTATGTAACCATTTTTAACTATCAAAGCAAGTCTAAGTTGTAAACCTTAACCCGAAGGAGATTACTCTCTTCCATCATTGTTTACAATCAACTTTACTTTTCAATTTCAAGTACCTTTTGCATGTTAGTTAATTTACAATTATTTTCAAAAAAGTTTTTAACTTTATAAATTGAACCAAACTTTCCATATATTCCCTTCGGATCGACCCGACTTAGGGCGTGTTTGATACCAACTAATCGGGCTGACCCTGACCCGGCTGACTCGGTCAGCCCGGTCAGCCCGTTTGTTTCCATTGCAATCGGTGCTGACCCGGTCTCCGGTCACTGACCCGGACTTTGATTTGAGATTGTCTAACCCGGTCATCGACTGTTTCATCGACTGCTTCATATTCTTTCATCTTCTTCATCGGCCGCCCCTCCCCAATCGGCCCTCCTCTCCCTCTCCCCAGCAGGTGCATCGCCTCCGCCCCTCCCCTCAGTCCTCTTCATCTTCATCGGCCGGCAGGTGCTCGCGACCCCGCCCTCCCCAATCGGTCCTCTTCCTCCGCCCCTCCCCTCCCATCTCCCCCGCAGGTGCTAGCAACCCCGCCGATCATCGGTTGCTGCTTCTGATTCGAAGGTTTGATTTTTGATTTTGAAGTTATTATCCCTGTTTCTTGATTTGATTTCAATATTGTGCAATTTGTTTGAATTTGGTTTTAGGTTTTGGTTTTTGTGTGTATTATGAGAACCCAGGTTTTGATTTTACCATGTTTAGGTGTATTTTGCTTGAATCTTGATGTTGTTTGGGTGCATTTTGTTGTATTTCTTTAGGTTGTGAGGATTTAGATCTTGATGTTTGTAAATTTTGCAAAAAAAAGAGTAGAATCTTAATGGTTAAGAGTTAGATTCATTTTCTTGTTTTTACCATTCAGCTGAGTCAGTCAGATACTGAATCAAACAGCTAAGTTTCAGTCAGATGCAGACTCAGTCAGAACTTCTAACTGAGTCAGCTTCTGACTCAGTCCGATCTTACTGAGTCAGCGGTATCAAACAGCCCCTTACCCTAGCTATCTTAGGTGAGTTTGGACCATTATAAATTGTTTTTGATTAGGCCTGACAACCCGCAATCAACGGGTGATGCTATAGCGAGGGCTATTGAAGTGTGCTTGCACGAATGGGGGATAGAACACATAATAACAATCACAATGGATAATGCATCATCAAACGATGTTGCCATAGCACAGTTAAGGACTAGGTTGCCTAATTTGTTATGTGATGGTATGTATCTTCATGTAAGGTGTTTAGCTCATATCATTAATTTAATTGTCAAAGATGGACTAAAAGCACACGATGTAACAATTAATTGTCAAAGATGGACTAAAAGCACACGATATAACAATCAATCATGTTCGAAATGCGGTTAGATATATTAGAGGATCATCTCCTACATTTCTAAATTTTAAAGCTTGTGCTATTGAAAAAAAATATAGAGTCCAAAGCTTTGTTATCTTTTGATATTTCCAATAGATGGAATAGCACGTGTGAAATGTTAGAAAAAGTTGTTATGTAGGAAAAAGCTTTTGAATTATATGATCAGAGGTATAAAAGCTACCGTAATGATTTGGGTGAAATTTCCGATCGACTTGATTGGGTGTATGCAACTAAGATGGCTAAATTACTAAGAATATTTAAACGAAAAACGGACAATTTTCTTGTTCAACATATGCTATAGCACATCAGTTCCTTTTAGAGGTTATGGATATTGGTAATAACCTTGACCGTTTGGTAAAGGAAAAGGATCAAATATACATGTTTATGGAGATGACGGCTACGATGAGACATAGGTTTGATAAATATTTTGGAGATGAAAAAAAGAAAAACATGTTGTTTGAATTTGTTGTCATATTGGATCCTCGAATAAAGCTTCAAATTATACACTTTTCTTGTGAAAGAACATGTATATCGATTAGACAAGAAAGAGATAAATATCAAGATAATAAAATGACAGATGAGGAGTTCAAAAAGATGGATGATACATTGGTTGATGATGTTAAAGATGAGATGCAGTTGTTGGTTAAAGCGTATGAGTATTTGTATGGAACGGGTTTAAGTGATCCCCCTAGAACACAAAACAATTTTGAACATTATCGAGATGGTAAAAACTCTTTTCTTGATGCTTTTCAACAATATAGGGGTGGTGGCATTCATTCTTATGGTAATAAAACCGAACTGGAGAAATATCTTAAGGATGACATTGAAGAGAGTATGAGTAGCTTTGATATTTTGACGTGGTAGAAGATAAATTCGGCTCGTTATCCAACTCTCTTAAAGATGGCTAAAGGTATTATTTTTTTAATATGCTTATCAAATGATTTATGTCTATGCTAATAATAGAATTTTTATTTATTTAGATATTTTAGCTATACCGGTTTCAACGGTAGCATTGGAGTCAGCTTTTAGTATCGGGGGACGGGTATTGAACTCATATAGAAGTTTATTATCTCCACCTCTTGTTCAAGCATTAATTTGTACACAAAACTGAATTTGTAAATCAAGCAAAGAAATCAACGAAAACGATGATTTTGAGAAATTTGATGAACATGCAAACAGTTTGTTTAACTTTTATATTTTGAATTATTATATACTTGAAATTTTGATGATATGTTTTCAATTTCTAATCATTCATTTTGTTTAGATATTAATGAGAAAATTGGATCGGTGACAATTGACGAGTGAATTAGTGAAATATTTTGAAGATGGAAGCTTTAAAAGCATGTTTGGATTTGGAGGACTTTAAAGATTTAAGTTTTTTTTTAATATTTTAGTTTCATTTATATGTATGGTTTTAAGACTTTGATTGGAAGTTTTTTTATTGGACTTTCTGCGTTGTATTGGATTGAAATCATTTTGCTTTCAAACATGAATTCTTTAGTTGTTCAAACAATAGATTATGGTATTATATGTTTCATGGTCAAGCTCAAATTTGTTTCGAGTCTATTCGGTCCGGCCCGATTAAATCATGTTGAACCGGCCCATATAATCCGGTTCAGTCCAGACCGGCCCGTCAACTAATGGTTCGGTTCACGGTTCTAGTTTTACATTCCTAATCGGTTTCTGGTCTTCGTCGGGTCAGTCCAGTTCGGTCCGGTTCGGTCCGGTTCGGTCCGGTTCGGTCCGGTTCGGTCCGGTTCGGTCCGGTTCTGACGCATTGCACAGCCCTAGTGACAAACATGAAAAGAGTTGTTATTTTACTTTTTTTTCATTTACGATAGGATAGATATTGTAACGAGTGTTATGCATTTTTCTTGTGTATTTAAAAAAAAACAAATGAAACTAAACAAGTTTTAAAAGATCAATAAATATGTTTGGATTTTCATCATTGTCCGAGACGTAAGAAACTAAGATTAAATTAAATTTTAATATATTACATATAACAAAATATATTAAAAGTGTTTTCTTTTTAGCAGTTTAATTTGTTTGACCACTAGGGCTGTTATTTTCATATAATAAAATTTAAAGACCATAATAGATCTATGATAAGATCATTTATTTATAAACGAATTGTATTAAAAATCAACATTAATAAAATATATGACTGTTACATTTATATCAATCAGAAACATAGCAATCATCAATACACTGTATGTTTGAAATACAAAATACAAGAATATATTTAGGGTTGTCCAAACCGCTCGACTCTCGACGCTCGCTCGACGTTCGTTCGGAATTTGCTCGAAAAATGCTCGCTCGAATTTTTGCTCGGTTGTAAACGAGCCGATCGACTCGGATCGGTTTGTAAACGAGCCAAGCACGAGCAAAGGTCCGATTGGTTCGGTTCGGATCGAATTAATATGTATATATAGTTTATACATAGTGCTCTAGTAGATTTGACCATTATATACAAATATATAATTACATTTATACATATTTGATCAATCAACCTAATAAAGAATTATACACTTAATATAAAAGTGAAATCCTAAGCCGTTAAAAGATATTTTTTCGATCATCTCACTCTCACCGTCACCGTTATCTGTAATATGCTCTCCGCTTTATCGGCTGCAGACTTAGCTAGCTTCATCATCAGGCACAACGTGTTATCATCCATGAAAGTATTATATAATGAAATATGGTTGATTTTTAAGTTATCAAACCTTATTCGCTGCAGTATAAATTGTATAACACACAAGATAGTTGGGTTGTATAAATTATTTGCCGCTCGTTTACGCTCGCTCGACGTTCGCTCGAAAATTTAATGCTCGAAAAATGCTCGTTCGATTTTCCGCGCGGTTGTAAACAAGCCGATTGGCTCGGTTCGGTTTGAAAACGAGTCAAGCACGAGCAAAGGTCCGCTCGGTTCGGCTCGACTCGTGAACATCCCTAAATATATTAGTCCTTACAATATGCGAGGATTCATATCTAGTTAGTAATCAATTTTAGAAGAAAAAGTTAATAAGATAAAATAGTTAGCATTTAAGATTGTATATATAAGGAATAAAATAAAATAATAAAAATAGATGAGAAATGAACAAAAAACACTTAGAAGCTGTTTGACAGAATTTAAATCAACTTATTAATTTTCAGATGTCTAAATAATTCAGCACTTAATGATTCAAACTGTTTGTTTTTCACAAGCAAATATCTAAATGATTTAAACATTTGTTTCTCATTGGTTAAACATTATACTAATAATAAATGGTTAATAGTGGTTAATAGGTCTAATAGTAAATAATTAAGACCTTTTATATAAATTGGACAAACATTTATCTTTAAATAGTTAAACAATATAATACCATTTACTAATTCAGACCTTTTAATAATTCAAACACTTAATGATTCGAACCTCTTATTAATTCAACACTTAATTATTCAAAAATTACCAAACAACCACTTAGACTTGGATCAATCTGTAAGTTGGTTTTATTTCAAGTTGCTAACTTTCTAACATAATGAACATATATTACTTTGACCTAAACAACTAATCAACCTCTATTTCTATCCAAAATCATATAGTCATAGGCTCATAGCTCGCGTTAAATGATCAAAATCTTCAAGTCAAAGAGTCAAAGACTCATCTTTGCTTCCAGACCTTCTATATTTAAACTTAAATCTTCATCAATCTCGTGTATAGTAAACAAATGGCGGTCTAATCTTTCCCAAAACTACCGCTGCTTGACATCCTCAAAGAAGGAAGTTGGAATAACAGGCGGAGACGACAATCCAGACACGCATTTGAACTGCCATAAAAGATCACAAAGTCTAGTTAGATTTTGGAACAATGACAACAAGATGCAAGAACTATGCATATTTGCTATAAAAATGTTGAACAAACCTTATGTTGATTGTACTTTTCTCTAATTGCAACCAAATTTCCAGCTCTTCTGCTTGATTGCAAATCATGTAAAATCTCAACACATTCTTTTAAATCTGATGGTTTGTATCCAGAGAGTTGTTCCAGAGTCAAATTCTGCAGAACAATTGATATAAACATTTAAGATTCACTGTTTTATCTAAACAAAAATATAAATATAATCTTTCATGATTCTTAGTTTCTTACCCATGGATGTGACTCTGGTTTGAGTATAAATCTTGAAAGAAATGTAACAGATGCAGCTATCATAGAAGGCAAAAACTTGATGCAATTGTATTCTAGCAAACTCAATTCCGCTAAATAGCAACTCAAGAACTCCAACTGCAAATTGGGTGTCTATAAAAGGTAAATAAAAACACATGAATGACCAATTACATGATGAACAATGACCCAAGCATCAAGATTCAACCACAAGTGGAGTTAAAGCTTACATAATAATCTTCTTGAGCAATTCTAGTAAATCTTCTAAGAAATGTTTTGACAGTCGGATTTCCCATTTCAAATTTAAGGGCTTTTAGCACATCAGCTTCCATCTTTACAACTTCTTGCTTCGTGTAAGTATTATCAGTGATGTAACAGAAATCTTCTGTATGTGGAGGGCTAATTTCTTCATATTTGCTGTTAATCACCAAAACCCATATAGATTAACAACTAATAATTAAAGAAAACAACAAAACGGAATCGATCAAGCTCTGAAATGATCAAACCACTTACGATGCAATGAGCATTGAAGAAACACCCAAAAGTTGAAGTCTTTGTCTGTTTAGAAGATTTACTGATAAAAATCTATCAATGTATGAAACTGTGAGATATAAAGTGTCTGAAAGAAGCTTATATTCTTCTGCAACTTCCACCAACCAATCAACCAACACACCCCTCATATTCACACTAACATCTTTTTGCACTTTCTCAATGTAATCTGCTAATGGTCTTCTCTTCACCTCCATCTGAAATTGAAAAATATTAAAAACCCATCAATTAAATCCAAATTACTATGAAAACCCCCAAGGATACAAAATCATTTACAAGAATCACGTATTATTCAAATAAGCCCTAAATTTAGCAATTGAAGTGGATATATGAATTAAAAAGGGGAAAGTGGGAATGAAACAAACCTCCATGTTATGAAGATACTCATAGATATCAGAGGCATAGGCTTCACACAATTGAGGGTCAATAAACGAATCATCACTCTTCTTCTCAACATCCAATTCATCATCTTTAACAGCCATTGTCACTGCTTTCACAGCTTTCTTCACCTTCTTCGACCCACATTTCTTCTTCTGATTACCATCAGATCCAACCTTTTGATCTTTGAACAGAAACCCATTATTAGAAATCTCACCCAACACTCTTCTCTTCTTATTCACCTGTTGCAGTTGAGACCCAATTGCCTCCATAGCTCTCTTCTTCGCCAATCGTGTAACTCTCACACCACAAGCATTCTCCTGATCCATTGATGAATAATCGTTTATATCGTTGTAATCAACGAACACAGGAGAAATTTGGGGCGATTGAGTGATTGGTGATGAAGAAATTGTGGAGATTGTGAGTGATTTAAGTGATGGAAGAATGAAGATACCGCCATTTTCAAAATATTTGAGGTTTTTGGGGATGAGTGGTTTTGTGAGATGAAAATTTTGAAGGATCCAATGGGAGGGTGACACGTCGGATTAGGAAATGTTTTGGTGTAGTGTAGTGGCGGTTTGTTTAATTGTTTTCATGGGGTTTGAAAATTAAAAACTAAAACTTGATTTTGGGTTTGATTTTAATGATAAATCACCCGCCTTTTGAAAAATGTTAAATGTTTGAAACTTCAATAAAATATTTTATAGTTTATGTTAACTATTAAGGAGCCTTACTTTTGCATTTGGAAAGGGGTCTGCTAAAGGGACGCCCAAATGGATATCTGGACGCCCTGCTTATGGGCCGTAAGGGCCGTCACGGGCCGTATGGTCTGTCGCTAGTCAAATCGGTCATTCAGAAACGTAATTCAAAAACGTAACGGCCCGTGAATGAGATCACGGTCATATTTGTTTACGGGCCGTTAATTTATTCACGGCCTGTAAGGAACTCCTCTCACGGGCCGTGAACTAACTTACGGGACCTAGTTTCACTTTTAATAATTTGACGAGATATATTATTCCTCGTTTTTCGTGTAATTTTGTATTTATTACGTTATTTGATATGACGTAATATTCCTCGATA
>BJCO01496559.1:0-10719 GCA_018326465.1 Flaveria floridana | reverse complement strand
TATGCTTGTGCTATCGTTGCTTGCGTTGTTATCATCTTAAAAACGTTATCTAAGATTGCCCCCGTTAACTTTAAACGCATCATTTTTATATAAAATTATGGTCGCGAATAAAACCATTCTTAAGCTTCAAATACCATTAACAACATTTTACCATTAATAAAACAAGACTAATTAATAACGTTTTCAACCGAAACAAAATTTGGGAACCCGGGGGCAAAGTACGGGGACTAAACATGTCATTTTATGGAACTAGGGCTGGGTATAAATACCCCTTAACCAGTCCTAGCCCCCATTCTTACCATCATCTTCTTCTTCTTCTTCTCTTCACCTTCTTCACCATTCTAGCACCGAAATCCATCACGTTTCTTGCGTTTTCACCGGCAAATCTTGGTTATCATCGTGAACACTTACTTCTAGCAGGTAGATAACCTTGTTTGACCCATTTCTTGCTCGATTCCACTTCTGCATTTTCTAGGGTTTCGGGTGCTCGGGTTCATCCGAGCACATGAGGTCGTGTGGGCTTGTGTGTTGTATTTTGGGGTGTGTTTCTTGTTTAGACATGTTAGAATGTGGATTCTGGAAGTTCTTGGGGTGTAAAACGAGTACCCGGAGCAGCTGGACGCTGCTCGGTACTTCAGCAGTCGCGACCTGCTGTACTGTGCGACTGAGTCCATGCGTCTGAGTCTATCGTGCGACTAAGTGGTGCGACTGGGGTGAGTCGTGCGACTGAGTCCATTCGTATATGTGTGTCGTGCGATTGAATGCATGCGATTGGGAGTGTGTGCGACTGAGTCAATACGGATGATTTTGTGCGACTGCGTGTATCGCACGACTGAAGATCCATTCGTACGAATGAAGGTTCAGTCGTACGAATGAAGCTGATTCGTATGACTGAGGGTTGAATCGTGCGAATGGAAGGTTGAGTCGTGCGATTGGGTGCTGTGTGGTACGACTGAGTGCTTAGTCGCACGAATGAGGGCTCAATCGTGCGAATGAAGCTTATTCGCACGACTGAGAGTGATTTGTGCGAATGGAGTGTCCAGTCATGCGTCTAGTCCTGTCGTGCAGTTGGAGTCATTGTGTGTGAATTTCCTCCTGTGTGCGGTGTGTGTTGTCGTGTGATGTTAAGATGACATCGACACGGTTGCCATTACTAACGACGATCTTTAAGATTAACACTATTAAACTTATTAATGTTATATCAAATCAAATCAACGTAACAGTTTACAATTAATAACAACTGATTCATAACACAAGTGCTTACTAAATATTTCTCTGACAACAATAACACTTTTACATAAATATCATCGACAATGGCAACGCTTCTAGTACAATGGATCTACATAAGATCTATCGTGCGTGTTTGTGTACAAGTGTTACCCACGACCGAACCAAAACTGCCCGAACCTACTGAACATCATCTTATGCATTATGCTTATTATTAATGCTTGTCAGTAACTGTCAATAGGTATTTGACTGTTCATAGCATCTGCCTTTAGAACCTTTCATTATTCGTGCTTATCATCGATTCTGTGAGTTTCGTGGCCCCTTTTTACGCTTATATAACTTTCAAACATTTCAAACTTGGGGGAAAAGAATGCTCACTTACTTAACACATTTTCAAGCACCTTCCCTAGTGGAAGTCTGCTGCAACATTTATGGTTAACTTATCTTGCTTATCTTGTTGAATGATGCTATTATGACTCTTGACTCTATGCTATGTTGCTACCTTGTATGTTACTTGGTGGCTTTACATTACTATGCGCTATTACTTGATGCTATGTGTTGTATGATGTTACTTGTGAATGCTATTGACCTTGGATGCTCTCGGTGGTGTGGTTCTTTTTTGTGGGTCTACTTTGTGGTTCTTCTTTGCCGAGCATCCATTACAACCATTAATCCCGGTAATGGGACCTAAGGATTGGTTTGGTTGTAACCTATACGTATGTGCTTCGTGGATCTTGCTACGTCATGTAAATCTTGTCTTTCAATGCAACCATTAGTTCCGGTAATGGGACTTAAGGACTGGCTTGGTTGTAATCTATACGTATGCGCTTTGTGGATCTTGCTACGTCATTTTAAACTATTTACGTTCTGGGAATGCTTTCTTTACAGCCATCAATTCCCGTCAGGAACCGATGAATAGGTTTGGTTGTAGCTATTTATAACTGGTAAAACCGCCTATACATAAGTGTAGTTGCGGTAGCTCTTAATAAACCTACTTACTGTTTTCATCTTATCATCTTTTAATACTTAAAACCTGCGAAGCTCACCAACAATTATGTTGACCATTTTGAGCATCTTTTTTCAGGTGATTAAGGTAATTGAAGTTCTAGGAGTGCTGCCTTTTAGAGGAGACCCTAGAATGCATTTTTGGAAGATTGAGCATTTTTGTTAAACATTGATTTGTGGAATATCTTGGTTGCTTAACTTGTACACTGTATACTTGTTCCCGGGTTATGGAAATTTACATTAGAAATTATCAGCAATGCTCATGTGATCATTTTATGTTGTGCTTATGACTATGCTGTCGTGAACATTGACTGAACACGACACAAGTCTCCATTTGTGTTCGGCTGTCGTCATGACACGCTTGTCATCATATCTATATTGCATGTCTATTGTTAACCATGTGTTATGACGATCCCGTCTAGCTCGCATCCCCGTGTTTCCGCTATCAGCGGGGGTGTGACAGTGTGTAAGGAAGTATTTTCAGATTTGTAAATTCTAATTGTAGTTTTATTACTTATACTTGTATGCAATTAACATTCTTCATTTATATTCATTTTGCACAACTTTATTTTTTTCCAACTTTGATTTTGATATTTCTAATAACCTAGTATACAATATTTAAATACATCTTAATCCATCGATTCAATTTTACATAGTTAGTTTCCAATATAAACCGCAAACCAAACCGTTCAATACGGTTTGAAAATTTAAAACCGACAATTAAAAATAAAAAAAAGAACCAACCTAAAAAAGAAAACACCAACCGTAAAACCGAATCACTAACCTTTATGGATGATTTCATGGTTTTAAACATAGGTTTAAAACTTATTAAACTTTGACATTGTATATTGATTTTTTCAACCTTGCTTCAGAACTCAAAATCAACTTTAAAAATAATAAGCTTATGGGAATTGGGAAACCAAAAGTTGTTGTGGATTCCAGGGCTCGATCTATACATTGCTATGACATCTGATTTTGTTAGCTTGGTCTTTTGGTTGGTTCAAATATGAATGTTATTAGTAATTGGGACTCGGTGTTAAAAAAAACATCCTCTAAATTATCGGCATGGAAGGAGAGGAATTTTTCTATTGGAGCTAGGATTACCCTCCTTAAAAGAAGGGCCATCGACTCCATTTCGACATACTTCCTCTCCATCTCCCGAGCCCTCTATTTTGTCATCAACTCATTAGATCTATATTGATAAAAAATTTCCTCAATCTACTCTTTCCGAACTTCTCTTTAGCTTTTTTATAATATAAATTTGTTTGTTTGTTAAAAAAAATGTAAGAACACCCCTAAGAGCATTTACATCAAACCGTCCATCACCATCCTTATAAACTAGATTAAAAATCACTGTTTTCTCCTATTTTCTAAATTAAAGAATACATTTTTTATATTTTTATCAATATTTTTTTGTCTTTTTTACAACTGTTTTCAAAATATTTAATTTTAAAATATTTAAATTTTTTTATAAAGATGAATAATATTTATGATGTTTGAGGTCTGTGGTATCCTATACTATTTAATCGGGAAAAGTGAGAGTGAGCCCGATCAAATCAAACTCTCCTCCGGACATAAACCTACTCTCCACCTCTCGTCTCCGCTGCGCTCAATCAGCTACTCCGCCACCGCCTGCCACCGCCTGCCGCCGCCTGCTGCCGTCTCCGGCGAACTTCCGCTGCCCACTCTCTTCTCATCTCGCTGCTTTGCACTTTTCCAGTAAGTCGTCAGATTAACTTCAATTCCAATTATAAAATTGCAACTAATGACTTATTCAACTTTCTCACCATTACTCTTTTATTTATTTATTTATTTATTTATTCAAGTATTTCACACTTCAAATCCATCACACGCCCGATGATCCTATATATCTCCCATAGATTTCCCAGTGTCAAATGGACCTAGGGCATGCTCAGGTGTCATAACCAAATCTCTTAAATTTTATGCATTTGGCAATGAAGAAACAATGTATATAGCATTGGTGAAAGCGCTGTGTTAACTGTGCTGGTCTTGAAAGTCATCAACCCTAAACTAGAGAAATGTAATAAAAAATGGCACATCAAATGAAGTGAATGGTTTTGTTGTAAACTAAATGAAAGAATCATATGCCTTGGAAATGAGTAAATGACTAGCTTATATCTTAGAAAACCAGTGTTTTTGATCATTTGTTGATTTTATAATGGAATATAGCGTTCAAACTAAGAAGGGTTCTTGTGGTTTTTGTTAACATCAGTAGCCATCATGATATCTGCCTCATAACATGCTATTTTGTTCCATTTACATTAGGAGAAAGTTAAAGTGTGGACTGATTTAGATGGTTGTTTGCTATAATTATTAATTAATTACGTTTGGCTCTTGTTCTGTTAGTGCTCCTTGCTAATTGATCTCTCATCATCAGCATCCTAGGTGGTTGCATTCTTGTTTTTTAGTCTTCATTTTTTTGCCCTTGTGAATATATGAACAATCCTCTGATGCGTTTGTTGATATTTGGATATGTATATTTATAGGTGAGGCTATTGTGATACTTCACTTACCCACTCCCTGTTTTATAAGTTCTGACTATTTATATCTTGTGCTGTTCTGACTATTTTATAACTTCTATACATATACCTACTTCCTCAGGTCTTCACAAATTGTTTTAGTCTAAACTTGTGATAAGCTTGTGCGAAGATGGCAAATTCATCCATACCTGGTATCCTGGAGAAGGTTAGTACTTAGTAGCAATGGATTCATTTTCCTTTTTTGTTCCAATATACTTTGAAAAAGACTTTGATTTGGAGCATTTTTAGCTTCTTGTTATCTTTCAAAGAATGCTTTTTACAAATGTTGATGGGTTCATGTTTAATGTGCAGATGACGGGGAAGGATAAAGATTATAGATATATGGCAACTTCTGACCTATTGAATGAATTAAACAAAGAAGGGTTCAAACTTGATAGTGATCTTGAGTTGAGATTGTCGAATATTGTTTTACAACAACTTGATGATGCGGCTGGTGATGTTTCTGGATTGGCAATTAAATGGTTTGACATGTTTCCTTGCTACCGCTCCTAGTTATTGTGTAATTGTAGATAGTTTGAATTAATTTTCTTTTTAATTCAGTGCTTTTCTGCCAGTCTTATAGACATTTGAACTTGTTTTCTAGTCTTGCTCCATTGGTGAAAAAAATCCATGAGGCACAGGTACTGGAGATGACTAATAAGCTATGTGATAAGTTGCTCAATGGGAAAGATCAGCATCGTGACATTGCAAGCATTGCTCTTAAGACTATTTTTTCTGAAGTTCCTACCTCGTCTGTTGCTCAATCAGTTCTTGTTTCAGTTTCTCCAAAGCTGATTGGAGGAATTACAAGCCCAGTGAGTTGCTGAAAATTACATTTTTTACTTATACTTGAATCCTCACATGCAGTAGTTGAGTAATATAGTTAGTAGGCATATGCATGCATTATCTACCTTTCATATTTAATGTGATGTTTCACCTTTTGTACGAGTACATTTGGAACAGAGCATAGATGATGACTGTACTGCAATTTTATGATTGAGTAGACTACATTGCATGTGGCATTTTTCTAGGATTCATTTTTTTAAAGATAAAATTGTTGGTAATTGCTTTTAGTACTCGTTGAGTAGATGAAAAACTCTTGGTCTAAGGGCGTACTGGTGCTTGACTTAGCTCCCCTGTCCAGGGATGGGCTGGATCGCTTCGCGATATGATGTGCGCAACCTTAACCTACACTTTGTGCAAGATGCTGGTTCTTACGACTTGAACCCATGACCTCAAGGTCACAAAGCAACAGGTTTACTAGTTGCTCCAAGGCTTGCCCTTGAAAAACCCATTGCCTACGAAGGGCATATCAAGTTGACAGCTTGACAATGGAGACCTTCCCAACACCTTAACAGGGTGATTTTCTATCAAGGTTTTCATATTGCCTTTTGGTTTTGTCAAGCTGGTATCAGTTTATGTTCACTTATGGTAATTTTCTAATAAGTTTGGCGTTTCTATCAAAGAACAAAATGCTTTCGTATACATGCTAATGAATATGAAATCATAAAAACTATGATAGCTACTGCTGGCTTTGAGCATCAATCTTAATCTTTTGCTGTCTTTATACATTGCTCCAAGAGGATTTTGTAGACTCCTATAGGCTTGATCTTTTAATTTCAACTTTTTAACTGGTCTTTACTTTTTTATGGTCATTGATGTTTTTTCCTTGTCATGCCCATGTTTTTCTTGAATTTCTTCTCGATAACAGTTGCTCACCAAAAAAGCAAGTTTGCCTTGATATTGTAATAGTATTTATAGTTATGACAGAAATAATCCCCTTAAAATTGGATTGATGGGCGAAAATGTTACATTAATGGATGAAGGAAATATGAAGCTTGCTTTACAAATAAACATATTCTTATTGTTTCTCAGGCAATGAAGACCGACATAAAATGCGAATGCCTTGATATCTTATGTGACATCCTGCATAAATTTGGTACTTTGATGACATCAGATCATGAAGTGATGTTACGTGCACTATTGCCTCAGTTAAGTTCCAATCAAGCCAGTATTAGAAAGAAGACGGTAGCATGTATTGGTAAGGAAAATCAGCTTTATACTAAACTTTATTATTGCTTCCGGCTATAGGAAATATTGTGTATGGAAGTGTTATAGTTTATACTTTATAGATATTTAACTTAAGTCTCTTTGCATTATAGCTTCCCTGGCATCAAGCCTGTCAGATGACTTGTTAGCAAAGGCCACGGCTGAAGTTGTTCGGCTTTTGCAGAACAAGGGAGCAAAACCTGAAATGACCCGTACAAATATTCAGATGATTGGAGCTTTAAGGTTCGTTGTTGTGTATACCTTTCCTATTGATAGTAAAAAATGAATGGCTTTTTTTCCCCTTGCACTCTGCTAGGATAACTTTTGTTCTATCAGTAGTTTGCTTTCTATAAGTGCGAAATGCCATGCATCAAGCATGAATATGCTCACCTAATATATATTTTTAATAGGCCTTAAAATTTAAGAGTCTGTTGTTGCCTTCCACTATAATTAGCTTGGATTGGTGATAGTAATATGCCTCAAAGAGGCCTGTAATCACGATAAAGTACCTCTTTGTTTTGGTTCAGTAGGACCTTTAGGGCTAACAGGAGATGCTCATAAAAATTTATGTTCCCCCTCTTGTGCTCCTGATTATGGACAAACAATTTATAAATTAAATAATTGATTAATTATTACAATTATATGTGTATCGCGAAGTGTTGTGTGATATTTTTAGCAACATTTTTTATATGGCTAACATATATATCTTTGTTAGCAGTTGGATGAATTTGTATAATCTTCACTTTTTCTTCAATGTCTTTGCTCTAAGTTTTGGTGACCCGCTTTGTAGAGCAAAATGTATATGCTGAATGAAAGATGATAGTAAACATATGATAGTTATTCAAAATGTTTTAAGGTAATTTTACAATAAAAAACAACACCGAAGGTAGACTGGCTCAGAGACCAGACATTTGTGTGTGTCTGCAGTTATCTATCAAAGATCCTAAAGCTGCCATATTTTAGATTTGTGTCCTTTATGTGCTACTATTTTTTTTCTAATGTATTGCTATTATTTGCGTAACACGTTATATAGTTAAGCATTTATGATATTTTAATGTGCTAGTCGTGCTGTTGGTTATCGGTTTGGTCCACATCTTGGAGATACAGTTCCAATTCTAAATCAATATTGCATGAATGCATCAGAGAATGATGAGGAGCTGCGCGAGTATAGCTTGCAGGTATTGGATATGGCTATACTCCTTTGTTGTTTGTATTTTTTCTTTCCCCTGAACCTTGACAGGTTTTACTATATTCATTTGTAAACTTGAATGTGGTTGTAAATTTTGCGGCGCAGGCTCTAGAAAGTTTTCTACTTAGATGCCCCAGGGATATATCTTCTTATTGTAATGAAATTTTACATCTGGCTTTGGAATATCTTAGTTATGATCCCAACTTCACTGATAACATGGAAGAGGACGTTGATGATGAAGTCCATGATGATGAGGAAGATGAGTAAGTTTTCTTTCATCCAAGATGATATTGATGTTGTCAAGGCTTTCATTAAAAAATTTTAGTCTAATCTGCAATGCTTGGTTGATCTGTAGTGATAGTACCAATGAATATACAGATGATGAGGATGTTAGCTGGAAGGTCCGAAGAGCTGCAGCAAAATGCCTGGCAGCACTAATTGTTTCTCGTCCTGAGATGCTTTCAAATCTATATGATGAGGTAATACCGCTTTTATCTTTTAGAAAAAAAGGTTAGTACTTCGTAGATGTTTGTGTATTATTGTGTATGAACTGTTGGGTTGTGAAGGCTTTGGGCCGAACCGGCTTGGTTCGGGCTTGTTTTGCGGCGGACAGAAAACAAGGGCAGCAGACCCTAAGGCAATTAGGGTTATTTAGTTAATTCTTGGAGCCTAAGTTATTGCCTTAATTACTAACCCTAATCTAGCATTATAAATAGACCCATTGATGTAATTGTATTCTTTGAGCACAATAATAATATAAACCCTAGTTGCAGAGTGGACGTAGGTCGCCTACACCGAACCACTATAATTCTCTCGTGTCTACTCTTTCTTTTTTATTTTGTGATTGTGTGTGTTTGTTTGCTTCCGTTGGAACCTACTCTGATTGTGATACCTAACAAGTGGTATCAGAGCCGAGGTTCGGAAACACACCGGGTATACACACTGAAATTGTAGAAGGCTGTTCGAGAGGGCTGCGGTTTTATCTTTTGCTGCTGGTTCGAAATCTAGGGCTGCTGTTCGGATCTGTTTTCTCTGGAGTTCGCGATTAAGGTTAAATCAAACCCTAGGGTCACCGCCATCCAGGAAGATAACAGGGCTGTTTTTCGAATCGTTTTATTGAGTGTTTGCTTTTAGGGTTTCGGTTTTGAACTCCTTGAAATCGCAGGCTACACTCAGTTTTCTGCAAGTGAAGTTCCCTGTTCAGGTATCTTCGGGTTTTAGGGTTTTATTGGAGGTGTGCTTGGCTTCGGTTAGATTTGGTTTTTTCTTTGGTTTTTTCTTCAAAGGTTAATCTTTTCTCACGGTATTCATCAACTTCAGCTTCTGTCTCGTGATTGAATGTTAAGTTGTGGGCTCCGACCCATCTCGGGTGGGCCCGGTATTATCTGCAGACAGAATTAGGAGATTAAGAGACGGCCGCCCTAAAGCCCAGTTTGCTATTTTAGGCAAAGAGCGTTAACCCTAATTGTCTAGTTAGTATAAATACATCTCTTGTACTTGTAACATTTAACACCTCAATAAAAGAAAACCCTAGTTGCCCCAAGTGGACGTAGGTTACACACCGTAACCGAACCACTATAAATCTCGTGTCTCGTTTATTGCTTTTGATTGTTGTTCTCGTGATTGTGTTCGTGTGTTTGTGCTCATTGATCCTAACTGGTATCAGAGCTTCTGGCTCTTGTTTATTGTTAAAATCTTCCCCCTGTTTCCGTACAAAAACACGAATTAGGATTTCTTCCACCGCCGTCAACTGCCGCCGCCGCCGCCTAACCCCGATTAGGGTTAAGCCGCCGCCGTCAACCGCCGCCGCCGCCGCCGTATTAGGTTTCCGGCGTCGTCGCTGCCGGAAATCTTTTCTGCCGCCGCCGGAAACAGCCGCTGCTGCTTCTTGTTGCTGATTTTCTTCGATTGAAGGTGCGTTATCAAACGAGTGCTTGCAATTTTTTGAAACTGGTTCCATAAAACAGTGCTCAATAGAACAACACTCAAGTTCAGGCAGCCGGCCAAAGTTGTGTTTGGCATTGTTTTCAGTTTTGACTCGATTGTTGAGCACTTAGTTTGGAATAATAGCTGATGACAGGAGAACAAAGATTGATAAATTTGATGGACATGATTTTGGGTTTTGGAAGATGCAAATTGAGGATCTGCTGTGTCAAAAGGATTTGATTGCAGCCTTGGATGAGAATAAACCGGCAGATATGACTGATAAAGATTGGAAGACTTTGGACAGGAAAGCAATTGCTGTTATCAGACTCTCACTGGCAAAGAATGTTGCGTTCAACATTGTGAAGGAAACTGCTACTCATGGTTTGATGAAAGTCTTATCGAATATGTACGAGAAGCCGTCTGGATCTAATAAGGTATTTCTAATCAGACAGTTAGTTAACACCAGATTTAAAGAAGGTGGTTCAGTTGCCTCTCATATCAATGATTTCAATATTATTATTTCTCGCTTGTTATCTGTTGAGATCAAGTTTGATGATGAAGTTTTAGCTTTGTTATTGTTATCTTCGTTGCCTGAAAGTTGGTCAGGGACAGTTACTGCAGTTAGTAGTTCATGTGTACTACTAAGCTTACTTTTGAAGGGGTCCGTGATTTGATATTTGGGGAAGACATTAGAAGGAGAAATTCTGGTGAATCATCTAGTTCTCTGTTGAGTACTGAAGGAAGAGGTAGGGGAAAAGAAAGGGGTAGTAGCAGGGGTCGTTC